>OX453089.1:37933122-38049819 GCA_949708635.1 Hirtodrosophila cameraria
AAGCCTTTTTACCACCCACTTTCACCCGGGAATCTGAATTTTCGGAAAATTAGTGTGCTGTTTTAATGAATTCACATATAGATCTTTGAAAATGAGATTGAAGGAAATCGCATAAGAACTCAACTTGGCCTTTTTACCACCCACTTTCCACCCTGGAATGTGAATTTTCCGGAATATTGTTCTGCAGTTTTAAATGAATTTTCATATTGGTCTTTGAAAATGATTTTGAAGCAAATCGCATAAGAACTCATACTTAGCCTTTTTACCACCCACTTTCCACCCGGAATGTGAATTTTCCGGAAAATTAGTGTGCTGTTTTTAATGAATTCACATATAGATCTTTGAAAATGAGATTGAAGAAAATCGCATAAGAACTCAACTTTGGCCTTTTTACCACCCACTTTCCACCCGGGATTGTGAATTTTTCGAAAAATTTATATGCAGTTTTTAATGAATTTTCATATTGATCTTAGAAAATGAGTTTGAAGCAAATCGCATAAGAACTCAACCTTAGCCTTTTTACCACCCACTTTCCACCCGGGAATCTGAATTTTCGGAAAATTAGTGTGCTGTTTTTAATGAATTCACATATAGATCTTTGAAAATGAGATTGAAGAAAATCGCATAAGAACTCAACTTTGGCCTTTTTACCACCCACTTTCCATCTGGAATGTGAATTTTCCGGAATATTGTTCTGCAGTTTTAAATGAGTTTTCATATTGGTCTTTGAAAATGATTTTGAAGCAAATCGCACAAAAACTCAATTTTGGCATTTTTGCCACCCACTTTCCACCCGGAAATGTGAATTTTCCGGAAAATTGGGATGCAGTTTTTATTGAATTTTCATATTGATCTTTGAAAATGTGTTTGAAGCAAATCGCATTAGAACTCAACTTTCGCCCTGCTTACCACCCACTTTCTACCCAGCGGGGTGAATTTTCCAGAAAATGGATGTGCAGTTTTTAATGAATTTTCATATTGATCTTTGAAAATTAGTTTGAAGCAAATCGCATAAAAACTAAACTTTGGCCTTTTTGCCACCAACTTTCCATCCGGGAATGTGAATTTTCCGGAAAATTGTTCTGCAGTTTTAAATGAATTTTCATATTGATCTTTGAAAATGAGTTTGAAGCAAATCGCATAATAACTCAACCTTAGCCTTTTTACCACCCACTTTCCACCCGGGAATGTGAATTTTTCGGAAAATTTATATGCAGTTTTTAATGAATTTTCATATTGATCTTAGAAAATGAGTTTGAAGCAAATCGCATAAGAACTCAACCTTAGCCTTTTTACCACCCACTTTCCACCCGGGAATCTGAATTTTCCGGAAAATTAGTGTGCTGTTTTTAAGGAATTCACATGTAGATCTTTGAAAATGAGATTGAAGAAAATCGCATAAGAACTCAACTTTGGCCTTTTTTCCACCCACTTTCCACCCGGGAATGTGAATTTTGCGGAAAATTGGTATGCAGTTTTAAATGAATTTTCATATTGATCTTTGAAAATGAGTTTGAAGCAAATCGCACAAAAACTCAACTTCATTTTTGCCACCCACTTTCCACCCGGGAATGTGAATTTTTCGGAAAATTTATATGCAGTTTTTAATAAATTTTCATATTGTTCTTAGAAAATGACATTGAAGCAAATCGCATAAGAATTCAACTTTCGCCCTGCTTACCACCCACTTTCTACCCAGCGGGGTGAATTTTCCAGAAAATGGATGTGCAGTTTTTAATGAATTTTCATATTGATCTTTGAAAATGAGTTTGAAGCAAATCGCATAAAAACTAAACTTTGGCCTTTTTGCCACCAACTTTCCATCCGGGAATGTAAATTTTCCGGAAAATTGTTCTGCAGTTTTAAATGAATTTTCATATTGATCTTTGAAAATGAGTTTGAAGCAAATCTCACAAAAACTCAACTTCATTTTTGCCACCCACTTTCCACCCGGGAATGTGAATTTCCGGAAAATTGGTATGCAGTTTTAAATGAATTTTCATATTGATCTTTGAAAATGAGTTTGAAGCAAATCGCACAAAAACTCAACTTCATTTTTGCCACCAACTTTCCATCCGGGAATGTGAATTTTCCGGAAAATTGTTCTGCAGTTTTAAATGAATTTTCATATTGATCTTTGAAAATGAGTTTGAAGCAAATCTCACAAAAACTCAACTTCATTTTTACCACCCACTTTCCACCCTGGAATGTGAATTATCCGGTAAATTGGTATGCAGTTTTAAAAAAATTTTTCGTATTGATCTTTGAAAATGAGTTTGAAGTAAATCGCATAATAACTCAACTTTGGCCTTTTTACCACCCACTTTCCACCCGGGAATGTGAATTTTCCGGAAAATTGGTATGCAGTTTTTATTGAATTTTCATATTGATCTTTGAAAATGTGTTTGAAGCAAATCGCATTAGAACTCAACTTTCGCCCTGCTTACCACCCACTTTCTACCCAGCGGGGTGAATTTTCCAGAAAATGGATGTGCAGTTTTTAATGAATTTTCATATTGATCTTTGAAAATTAGTTTGAAGCAAATCGCATAAAAACTAAACTTTGGCCTTTTTGCCACCAACTTTCCATCCGGGAATGTGAATTTTCCGGAAAATTGTTCTGCAGTTTTAAATGAATTTTCATATTGATCTTTGAAAATGAGTTTGAAGCAAATCGCATAATAACTCAACCTTAGCCTTTTTACCACCCACTTTCCACCCGGGAATGTGAATTTTTCGGAAAATTTATATGCAGTTTTTAATGAATTTTCATATTGATCTTAGAAAATGAGTTTGAAGCAAATCGCATAAGAACTCAACCTTAGCCTTTTTACCACCCACTTTCCACCCGGGAATCTGAATTTTCCGGAAAATTAGTGTGCTGTTTTTAATGAATTCACATGTAGATCTTTGAAAATGAGATTGAAGAAAATCGCATAAGAACTCAACTTTGGCCTTTTTTCCACCCACTTTCCACCCGGGAATGTGAATTTTGCGGAAAATTGGTATGCAGTTTTAAATGAATTTTCATATTGATCTTTGAAAATGAGTTTGAAGCAAATCGCATAATAACTCAACCTTAGCCTTTTTACCACCCACTTTCCACCCGGGAATGTGAATTTTTCGGAAAATTTATATGCAGTTTTTAATGAATTTTCATATTGATCTTAGAAAATGAGTTTGAAGCAAATCGCATAAGAACTCAACCTTAGCCTTTTTACCACCCACTTTCCACCCGGGAATCTGAATTTTCCGGAAAATTAGTGTGCTGTTTTTAATGAATTTTCATATTGGTCTTTGAAAATGAGTTTGAAGCAAATCGCATAAAAACTAAACTTTGGCCTTTTTGCCACCAACTTTCCATCCGGGAATGTGAATTTTCCGGAAAATTGTTCTGCAGTTTTAAATGAATTTTCATATTGATCTTTGAAAATGAGTTTGAAGCAAATCGCATAATAACTTAACTTTGGCCTTTTTACCACCCACTATCCACCCGGGAATGTGAATTTTGCGGAAAATTGGTATGCAGTTTTAAATGAATTTTCATATTGATCTTTGAAAATGAGTTTGAAGCAAATCTCACAAAAACTCAACTTCATTTTTGCCACCCACTTTCCACCCGTGAATGTGAATTTCCGGAAAATTGGTATGCAGTTTTAAATGAATTTTCATATTGATCTTTGAAAATGAGTTTGAAGCAAATCGCATAAGAACTCAACCTTAGCCTTTTTACCACCCACTTTCCACCCGGGAATCTGAATTTTCGGAAAATTAGTGTGCTGTTTTTAATGAATTCACATATAGATCTTTGAAAATGAGATTGAAGAAAATCGCATAAGAACTCAACTTTGGCCTTTTTACCACCCACTTTCCACCCTGGAATGTGAATTTTCCGGAATATTGTTCTGCAGTTTTAAATGAATTTTCATATTGGTCTTTGAAAATGATTTTGAAGCAAATCGCATAAGAACTCATACTTAGCCTTTTTACCACCCACTTTCCACCCGGGAATGTGAATTTTCCGGAAAATTAGTGTGCTGTTTTTAATGAATTCACATATAGATCTTTGAAAATGAGATTGAAGAAAATCGCATAAGAACTCAACTTTGGCCTTTTTACCACCCACTTTCCATCTGGAATGTGAATTTTCCGGAATATTGTTCTGCAGTTTTAAATGAGTTTTCATATTGGTCTTTGAAAATGATTTTGAAGCAAATCGCACAAAAACTCAATTTTGGCATTTTTGCCACCCACTTTCCACCCGGAAATGTGAATTTTCCGGAAAATTGGTATGCAGTTTTTATTGAATTTTCATATTGATCTTTGAAAATGTGTTTGAAGCAAATCGCATTAGAACTCAACTTTCGCCCTGCTTACCACCCACTTTCTACCCAGCGGGGTGAATTTTCAAGAAAATGGATGTGCAGTTTTTAATGAATTTTCATATTGATCTTTGAAAATTAGTTTGAAGCAAATCGCATAAAAACTAAACTTTGGCCTTTTTGCCACCAACTTTCCATCCGGGAATGTGAATTTTCCGGAAAATTGTTCTGCAGTTTTAAATGAATTTTCATATTGATCTTTGAAAATGAGTTTGAAGCAAATCGCATAATAACTCAACCTTAGCCTTTTTACCACCCACTTTCCACCCGGGAATGTGAATTTTTCGGAAAATTTATATGCAGTTTTTAATGAATTTTCATATTGATCTTAGAAAATGAGTTTGAAGCAAATCGCATAAGAACTCAACCTTAGCCTTTTTACCACCCACTTTCCACCCGGGAATCTGAATTTTCCGGAAAATTAGTGTGCTGTTTTTAATGAATTCACATGTAGATCTTTGAAAATGAGATTGAAGAAAATCGCATAATAACTCAACTTTGGCCTTTTTTCCACCCACTTTCCACCCGGGAATGTGAATTTTTCGGAAAATTGGTATGCAGTTTTTAATGAATTTTCATATTGATCTTTGAAAATGATTTTGAAGCAAATCGCATAAGAACTCATACTTAGCCTTTTTACCACCCACTTTCCACCCGGGAATGTGAATTTTCCGGAAAATTAGTGTGCTGTTTTTAATGAATTCACATATAGATCTTTGAAAATGAGATTGAAGAAAATCGCATAAGAACTCAACTTTGGCCTTTTTACCACCCACTTTCCATCTGGAATGTGAATTTTCCGGAATATTGTTCTGCAGTTTTAAATGAGTTTTCATATTGGTCTTTGAAAATGATTTTGAAGCAAATCGCACAAAAACTCAATTTTGGCATTTTTGCCACCCACTTTCCACCCGGAAATGTGAATTTTCCGGAAAATTGGTATGCAGTTTTTATTGAATTTTCATATTGATCTTTGAAAATGTGTTTGAAGCAAATCGCATTAGAACTCAACTTTCGCCCTGCTTACCACCCACTTTCTACCCAGCGGGGTGAATTTTCCAGAAAATGGATGTGCAGTTTTTAATGAATTTTCATATTGATCTTTGAAAATTAGTTTGAAGCAAATCGCATAAAAACTAAACTTTGGCCTTTTTGCCACCAACTTTCCATCCGGGAATGTGAATTTTCCGGAAAATTGTTCTGCAGTTTTAAATGAATTTTCATATTGATCTTTGAAAATGAGTTTGAAGCAAATCGCATAATAACTCAACCTTAGCCTTTTTACCACCCACTTTCCACCCGGGAATGTGAATTTTTCGGAAAATTTATATGCAGTTTTTAATGAATTTTCATATTGATCTTAGAAAATGAGTTTGAAGCAAATCGCATAAGAACTCAACCTTAGCCTTTTTACCACCCACTTTCCACCCGGGAATCTGAATTTTCCGGAAAATTAGTGTGCTGTTTTTAATGAATTCACATGTAGATCTTTGAAAATGAGATTGAAGAAAATCGCATAATAACTCAACTTTGGCCTTTTTTCCACCCACTTTCCACCCGGGAATGTGAATTTTGCGGAAAATTGGTATGCAGTTTTTAATGAATTTTCATATTGATCTTTGAAAATGAGTTTGAAGCAAATCGCATAAGAATTCAACTTTCGCCCTGCTAACCACCCACTTTCTACCCAGCGGGGTGAATTTTCCAGAAAATGGATGTGCAGTTTTTAATGAATTTTCATATTGATCTTTGAAAATGAGTTTGAAGCAAATCGCATAAAAACTAAACTTTGGCCTTTTTGCCACCAACTTTCCATCCGGGAATGTGAATTTTCCGGAAAATTGTTCTGCAGTTTTAAATGAATTTTCATATTGATCTTTGAAAATGAGTTTGAAGCAAATCTCACAAAAACTCAACTTCATTTTTGCCACCCACTTTCCACCCGGGAATGTGAATTTCCGGAAAATTGGTATGCAGTTTTAAATGAATTTTCATATTGATCTTTGAAAATGAGTTTGAAGCAAATCGCACAAAAACTCAACTTCATTTTTGCCACCAACTTTCCATCCGGGAATGTGAATTTTCCGGAAAATTGTTCTGCAGTTTTAAATGAATTTTCATATTGATCTTTGAAAATGAGTTTGAAGCAAATCTCACAAAAACTCAACTTCATTTTTACCACCCACTTTCCACCCTGGAATGTGAATTATCCGGTAAATTGGTATGCAGTTTTAAAAAAATTTTTCGTATTGATCTTTGAAAATGAGTTTGAAGTAAATCGCATAATAACTCAACTTTGGCCTTTTTACCACCCACTTTCCACCCGGGAATGTGAATTTTGCGGAAAATTGGTATGCAGTTTTTATTGAATTTTCATATTGATCTTTGAAAATGTGTTTGAAGCAAATCGCATTAGAACTCAACTTTCGCCCTGCTTACCACCCACTTTCTACCCAGCGGGGTGAATTTTCCAGAAAATGGATGTGCAGTTTTTAATGAATTTTCATATTGATCTTTGAAAATTAGTTTGAAGCAAATCGCATAAAAACTAAACTTTGGCCTTTTTGCCACCAACTTTCCATCCGGGAATGTGAATTTTCCGGAAAATTGTTCTGCAGTTTTAAATGAATTTTCATATTGATCTTTGAAAATGAGTTTGAAGCAAATCGCATAATAACTCAACCTTAGCCTTTTTACCACCCACTTTCCACCCGGGAATGTGAATTTTTCGGAAAATTTATATGCAGTTTTTAATGAATTTTCATATTGATCTTAGAAAATGAGTTTGAAGCAAATCGCATAAGAACTCTACTTTGGCTTTTTTACCACCCACTTTCCACCCTGCAATGTGAATTTTCCGTAAAATTGGTATGCATTTTTTAATGCATTTTCATATTGGTCTTTGAAAATGATTTTGAAGCAAATCGCACAAAAACTCAATTTTGGCTTTTTTGCCACCCACTTTCCACCCGGAAATACGAATTTTCCGGAAAATTGGTATGCAGTTTTTATTGAATTTTCATATTGATCTTTGAAAATTAGTTTGAAGCAAATCGCATAAAAACTAAACTTTGGCCTTTTTGCCACCAACTTTCCACCCGGGAATGTGAATTTTTCGGAAAATTTATATGCAGTTTTTAATGAATTTTCATATTGATCTTAGAAAATGAGTTTGAAGCAAATCGCATAAGAACTCAACCTTAGCCTTTTTACCACCCACTTTCCACCCGGGAATCTGAATTTTCCGGAAAATTAGTGTGCTGTTTTTAATGAATTCACATGTAGATCTTTGAAAATGAGATTGAAGAAAATCGCATAAGAAATCAAATTTGGCCTTTTTTCCACCCACTTTCCACCCGGGAATGTGAATTTTGCGGAAAATTGGTATGCAGTTTTAAATGAATTTTCATATTGATCTTTGAAAATGAGTTTGAAGCAAATCGCACAAAAACTCAACTTCATTTTTGCCACCCACTTTCCACCCGGGAATGTGAATTTTTCGGAAAATTTATATGCAGTTTTTAATAAATTTTCATATTGTTCTTAGAAAATGAGTTTGAAGCAAATCGCATAAGAACTCAACCTTAGCCTTTTTACCACCCACTTTCCACCCGGGAATGTGAATTTTCCGGAAAATTAGTGTGCTGTTTTTAATGAATTCACATATAGATCTTTGAAAATGAGATTGAAGAAAATCGCATAAGAACTCAACTTTGGCCTTTTTACCACCCACTTTCCACCCTGGAATGTGAATTTTCCGGAATATTGTTCTGCAGTTTTAAATGAATTTTCATATTGGTCTTTGAAAATGATTTTGAAGCAAATCGCACAAAAACTCAATTTTGGCATTTTTGCCACCCACTTTCCACCCGGAAATGTGAATTTTCCGGAAAATTGGTATGCAGTTTTTATTGAATTTTCATATTGATCTTTGAAAATGTGTTTGAAGCAAATCGCATAAGAATTCAACTTTCGCCCTGCTTACCACCCACTTTCTACCCAGCGGGGTGAATTTTCCAGAAAATGGATGTGCAGTTTTTAATGAATTTTCATATTGATCTTTGAAAATGAGCTTGAAGCAAATCGCATAAAAACTAAACTTTGGCCTTTTTGCCACCAACTTTCCATCCGGGAATGTGAATTTTCCGGAAAATTGTTCTGCAGTTTTAAATGAATTTTCATATTGATCTTTGAAAATGAGTTTGAAGCAAATCTCACAAAAACTCAACTTCATTTTTGCCACCCACTTTCCACCCGGGAATGTGAATTTCCGGAAAACTGGTATGCAGTTTTAAATGAATTTTCATATTGATCTTTGAAAATGAGTTTGAAGCAAATCGCACAAAAACTCAACTTCATTTTTGCCACCAACTTTCCATCCGGGAATGTGAATTTTCCGGAAAATTGTTCTGCAGTTTTAAATGAATTTTCATATTGATCTTTGAAAATGAGTTTGAAGCAAATCTCACAAAAACTCAACTTCATTTTTACCACCCACTTTCCACCCTGGAATGTGAATTATCCGGTAAATTGGTATGCAGTTTTAAAAAAATTTTTCGTATTGATCTTTGAAAATGAGTTTGAAGTAAATCGCATAATAACTCAACTTTGGCCTTTTTACCACCCACTTTCCACCCGGGAATGTGAATTTTGCGGAAAATTGGTATGCAGTTTTAAATGAGTTGAAAATGAGTTTGAAGCAAATGGCATAAGAACTCAACTTTCGCCCTATTTACCACCCACTTTTCACCCAGCGGGGTGAATTTTCCGGAAAATTGGTATGCAGTTTTAAATGAGTTTTCATATGGATCTTTTAAAATGAGTTTGAAGCAAACCGCATAAGAACTCAACTTTCGCACTATTTAGCACCCACTTTCCACCCCTGGGGGTGAGTTTTCCGGAAAATTGGCTTGCAGTTTTAAATGAATTTTTATATAGACCTTTAAAAATGAGTTTGAAGCAAATCGCATAAAAACTAAACTTCATTTTTGCCACCCACTTTCCACCCGGGAATGTGAATTTCCGGAAAATTGGTATTCAGTTTTAAATGAATTTTCATATTGATCTTTGAAAATGAGTTTGAAGCAAATGGCATAAGAACTCAACCTTAGCCTTTTTACCACCCACTTTCCACCCTGGAATGTGAATTTTCCGGAATATTGTTCTGCAGTTTTAAATGAATTTTCATATTGATCTTTGAAAATGAGTTTGAAGCAAATCTCACAAAAACTCAACTTCATTTTTGCCACCCACTTTCCACCCGGGAATGTGAATTTTTCGGAAAATTAGTGTGCAGTTTTTAATGAATTTTCATATTTATCTTAGAAAATGAGTTTGAAGCAAATCGCATAAGAACTCAACCTTAGCCTTTTTACCACCCACTTTCCACCCGGGAATGTGAATTTTCCGGAAAATTAGTGTGCAGTTTTTAATGAATTCACATATAGATCTTTGAAAATGAGATTAAAGAAAATCGCATAAGAACTCTACTTTGGCTTTTTTGCCACCCACTTTCCACCCTGCAATGTGAATTTTCCGTAAAATTGGTATGCATTTTTTAATGCATTTTCATATTGGTCTTTGAAAATGATTTTGAAGCAAATCGCACAAAAACTCAATTTTGGCATTTTTGCCACCCACTTTCCACCAGGAATTGTGAATTTTCCGGAAAATTGGTATGCAGTTTTTATTGAATTTTCATATTGATCTTTGAAAATGTGTTTGAAGCAAATCGCATTAGAACTCAACTTTCGCCCTGCTTACCACCCACTTTCTACCCAGCGGGGTGAATTTTCCAGAAAATGGATATGCAGTTTTTAATGAATTTTCATATTGATCTTTGAAAATGAGTTTGAAGCAAATCGCATAATAACTTAACTTTGGCCTTTTTACCACCCACTATCCACCCGGAAATGTGAATTTTGCGGAAAATTGGTATGCAGTTTTAAATGAATTTTCATATTGATTTTTGAAAATGAGTTTGAAGCAAATCGCATAAGAACTCAACCTTAGCCTTTTTACCAACCACTTTCCACCCGGGAATGTGAATTTTTCGGAAAATTTATATGCAGTTTTTAATGAATTTTCATATTGATATTAGAAAATGAGTTTGAAGCAAATCGCATGAGAACTCAACCTTAGCCTTTTTACCACCCACTTTCCACCCGGGAATCTGAATTTTCCGGAAAATTAGTGTGCTGTTTTTAATGAATTCACATGTAGATCTTTGAAAATGAGATTGAAGAAAATCGCATAAGAACTCAGCTTTGGCCTTTTTACCACCCACTTTCCACCCGGGAATGTGAATTTTGCGGAAAATTGGTATGCAGTTTTAAATGAATTTTCATATTGATCTTTGAAAATGAGTTTGAAGCAAATCGCATAATAACTCAACTTTGGCCTTTTTACCACCCACTTTCCACCCGGGAATATGAATTTTGCGGAAAATTGGTATGCAGTTTTAAATGAGTTGAAAATGAGTTTGAAGCAAATGGCATAAGAACTCAACTTTCGCCCTATTTACCACCCACTTTTCACCCAGCGGGGTGAATTTTCCGGAAAATTGGTATGCAGTTTTAAATGAGTTTTCATATAGATCTTTTAAAATGAGTTTGAAGCAAACCGCATAAGAACTCAACTTTCGCACTATTTAGCACCCACTTTCCACCCCTGGGGGTGAGTTTTCCGGAAAATTGGCTTGCAGTTTTAAATGAATTTTTATATAGACCTTTAAAAATAAGTTTGAAGCAAATCGCATAAAACGCACCCATTTTCCACCCGGGAATGTGAATTTTTCGGAAAATTTATATGCAGTTTTTAATGAATTTTCATATTGATATTAGAAAATGAGTTTGAAGCAAATCGCATAAGAACTCAACCTTAGCCTTTTTACCACCCACTTTCCACCCGGGAATCTGAATTTTCCGGAAAATTAGTGTGCTGTTTTTAATGAATTCACATATAGATCTTTGAAAATGAGATTGAAGAAAATCGCATAAGAACTCAGCTTTGGCCTTTTTACCACCCACTTTCCACCCGGGAATGTGAATTTTGCGGAAAATTGGTATGCAGTTTTAAATGAATTTTCATATTGATCTTTGAAAATGAGTTTGAAGCAAATCGCATAATAACTCAACTTTGGCCTTTTTACCACCCACTTTCCACCCGGGAATGTGAATTTTGCGGAAAATTGGTATGCAGTTTTAAATGAGTTGAAAATGAGTTTGAAGCAAATGGCATAAGAACTCAACTTTCGCCCTATTTACCACCCACTTTTCACCCAGCGGGGTGAATTTTCCGGAAAATTGGTATGCAGTTTTAAATGAGTTTTCATATAGATCTTTTAAAATGAGTTTGAAGCAAACCGCTTAAGAACTCAACTTTCGCACTATTTAGCACCCACTTTCCACCCCTGGGGGTGAGTTTTCCGGAAAATTGGCTTGCAGTTTTAAATGAATTTTTATATAGACCTTTAAAAATGAGTTTGAAGCAAATCGCATAAAAACTAAACTTCATTTTTGCCACCCACTTTCCACCCGGAAATGTGAATTTCCGGAAAATTGGTATTCAGTTTTAAATGAATTTTCATATTGATCTTTGAAAATGAGTTTGAAGCAAATGGCATAAGAACTCAACCTTAGCCTTTTTACCACCCACTTTCCACCCTGGAATGTGAATTTTCCGGAATATTGTTCTGCAGTTTTAAATGAATTTTCATATTGATCTTTGAAAATGAGTTTGAAGCAAATCGCACAAAAACTCAACTTCATTTTTGCCACCCACTTTCCACCCGGGAATGTGAATTTTTCGGAAAATTAGTGTGCAGTTTTTAATGAATTTTCATATTTATCTTAGAAAATGAGTTTGAAGCAAATCGCATAAGAACTCAACCTTAGCCTTTTTACCACCCATTTTCCACCCGGGAATGTGAATTTTCCGGAAAATTAGTGTGCAGTTTTTAATGAATTCACATATAGATCTTTGAAAATGAGATTAAAGAAAATCGCATAAGAACACTACTTTGGCTTTTTTACCACCCACTTTCCACCCTGCAATGTGAATTTTCCGTAAAATTGGTATGCATTTTTTAATGCATTTTCATATTGGTCTTTGAAAATGATTTTGAAGCAAATCGCACAAAAACTCAATTTTGGCATTTTTGCCACCCACTTTCCACCCGGAAATGTGAATTTTCCGGGAAATTGGTATGCAGTTTTTATTGAATTTTCATATTGATCTTTGAAAATGTGTTTGAAGCAAATCGCATTAGAACTCAACTTTCGCCCTGCTTACCACCCACTTTCTACCCAGCGGCGTGAATTTTCCAGAAAATGGATATGCAGTTTTTAATGAATTTTCATATTGATCTTTGAAAATGAGTTTGAAGCAAATCGCATAATAACTTAACTTTGGCCTTTTTACCACCCACTATCCACCCGGGAATGTGAATTTTGCGGAAAATTGGTATGCAGTTTTAAATGAATTTTCATATTGATCTTTGAAAATGAGTTTGAAGCAAATCGCACAAAAACTCAACTTCATTTTTGCCACCCACTTTCCACCCGGGAATGTGAATTTTTCGGAAAATTTATATGCAGTTTTTAATGAATTTTCATATTGTTCTTAGAAAATGAGTTTGAAGCAAATCGCATAAGAACTCAACCTTAGCCTTTTTACCACCCACTTTCCATCCGGGAATGTGAATTTTTCGGAAAATTTATATGCAGTTTTTAATGAATTTTCATATTGATATTAGAAAATGAGTTTGAAGCAAATCGCATAAGAACTCAACCTTAGCCTTTTTACCACCCACTTTCCACCCGGGAATCTGAATTTTCCGGAAAATTAGTGTGCTGTTTTTAATGAATTCACATATAGATCTTTGAAAATGAGATTGAAGAAAATCGCATAAGAACTCAGCTTTGGCCTTTTTACCACCCACTTTCCACCCGGGAATGTGAATTTTGCGGAAAATTGGTATGCAGTTTTAAATGAATTTTCATATTGATCTTTGAAAATGAGTTTGAAGCAAATCGCATAATAACTCAACTTTGGCCTTTTTACCACCCACTTTCCACCCGGGAATGTGAATTTTGCGGAAAATTGGTATGCAGTTTTAAATGAGTTGAAAATGAGTTTGAAGCAAATGGCATAAGAACTCAACTTTCGCCCTATTTACCACCCACTTTTCACCCAGCGGGGTGAATTTTCCGGAAAATTGGTATGCAGTTTTAAATGAGTTTTCATATAGATCTTTTAAAATGAGTTTGAAGCAAACCGCATAAGAACTCAACTTTCGCACTATTTAGCACCCACTTTCCACCCCTGGGTGTGAGTTTTCCGGAAAATTGGCTTGCAGTTTTAAATGAATTTTTATATAGACCTTTAAAAAAGAGTTTGAAGCAAATCGCATAAAACGCACCCACTTTCCACCCGGGAATGTGAATTTTTCGGAAAATTAGTGTGCAGTTTTTAATGAATTTTCATATTTATCTTAGAAAATGAGTTTGAAGCAAATCGCATAAGAAGTCAACTTTGGCCTTTTTACCACCCACTTTCCATCCGGGAATGTGAATTTTGCGGAAAAATGGTATGCAGTTTTAAATGAATTTTCATATTGATCTTTGAAAATGAGTTTGAAGCAAATCGCATAATAACTCAACCTTAGCCCTTTTACCACCCACTTTTCACCCGGGAATGTGAATTTTTCGGAAAATTTATATGCAGTTTTTAATGAATTTTCATATTGATCTTAGAAAATGAGTTTGAAGCAAATCGCATAAGAACTCAACCTTAGCCTTTTTACCACCCACTTTCCACCCGGGAATCTGAATTTTCCGGAAAATTAGTGTGCTGTTTTTAATGAATTCACATGTAGATCTTTGAAAATGAGATTGAAGAAAATCGCATAAGAACTCAACTTTGGCCTTTTTTCCACCCACTTTCCACCCGGGAATGTGAATTTTGCGGAAAATTGGTATGCAGTTTTAAATGAATTTTCATATTGATCTTTGAAAATGAGTTTGAAGCAAATCGCACAAAAACTCAACTTCATTTTTGCCACCCACTTTCCACCCGGGAATGTGAATTTTGCGGAAAATTGGTATGCAGTTTTAAATGAGTTGAAAATGAGTTTGAAGCAAATGGCATAAGAACTCAACTTTCGCCCTATTTACCACCCACTTTTCACCCAGCGGGGTGAATTTTCCGGAAAATTGGTATGCAGTTTTAAATGAGTTTTCATATAGATCTTTTAAAATGAGTTTGAAGCAAACCGCATAAGAACTCAACTTTCGCACTATTTAGCACCCACTTTCCACCCCTGGGGGTGAGTTTTCCGGAAAATTGGCTTGCAGTTTTAAATGAATTTTTATATAGACCTTTAAAAAAGAGTTTGAAGCAAATCGCATAAAACGCACCCACTTTCCACCCGGGAATGTGAATTTTTCGGAAAATTAGTGTGCAGTTTTTAATGAATTTTCATATTTATCTTAGAAAATGAGTTTGAAGCAAATCGCATAAGAAGTCAACTTTGGCCTTTTTACCACCCACTTTCCACCCGGGAATGTGAATTTTGCGGAAAAATGGTATGCAGTTTTAAATGAATTTTCATATTGATCTTTGAAAATGAGTTTGAAGCAAATCGCATAATAACTCAACCTTAGCCCTTTTACCACCCACTTTCCACCCGGGAATGTGAATTTTTCGGAAAATTTATATGCAGTTTTTAATGAATTTTCATATTGATCTTAGAAAATGAGTTTGAAGCAAATCGCATAAGAACTCAACCTTAGCCTTTTTACCACCCACTTTCCACCCGGGAATCTGAATTTTCCGGAAAATTAGTGTGCTGTTTTTAATGAATTCACATGTAGATCTTTGAAAATGAGATTGAAGAAAATCGCATAAGAACTCAACTTTGGCCTTTTTTCCACCCACTTTCCACCCGGGAATGTGAATTTTGCGGAAAATTGGTATGCAGTTTTAAATGAATTTTCATATTGATCTTTGAAAATGAGTTTGAAGCAAATCGCACAAAAACTCAACTTCATTTTTGCCACCCACTTTCCACCCGGGAATGTGAATTTTTCGGAAAATTGATATGCAGTTTTTAATAAATTTTCATATTGTTCTTAGAAAATGAGTTTGAAGCAAATCGCATAAGAACTCAACCTTAGCCTTTTTACCACCCACTTTCCACCCGGGAATGTGAATTTTCCGGAAAATTAGTGTGCTGTTTTTAATGAATTCACATATAGATCTTTGAAAATGAGATTGAAGAAAATCGCATAAGAACTCAACTTTGGCCTTTTTACCACCCACTTTCCACCCTGGAATGTGAATTTTCCGGAATATTGTTCTGCAGTTTTAAATGAATTTTCATATTGGTCTTTGAAAATGATTTTGAAGCAAATCGCACAAAAACTCAATTTTGGCATTTTTGCCACCCACTTTCCACCCGGAAATGTGAATTTTCCGGAAAATTAGTGTGCTGTTTTTAATGAATTTTCATATTGATCTTTGAAAATGAGTTTGAAGCAAATGGCATAAGAACTCAACCTTAGCCTTTTTACCACCCACTTTCCACCCTGGAATGTGAATTTTCCGGAAAATTAGTGTGCTGTTTTTAATGAATTTTCATATTGATCTTTGAAAATGAGTTTGAAGCAAATGGCATAAGAACTCAACCTTAGCCTTTTTACCACCCACTTTCCACCCTGGAATGTGAATTTTCCGGAATATTGTTCTGCAGTTTTAATTGAATTTTCATATTGATCTTTGAAAATGAGTTTGAAGCAAATCTCACAAAAACTCAACTTCATTTTTGCCACCCACTTTCCACCCGGGAATGTGAATTTTTCGGAAAATTAGTGTGCAGTTTTTAATGAATTTTCATATTTATCTTAGAAAATGAGTTTGAAGCAAATCGCATAAGAACTCAACCTTAGCCTTTTTACCACCCACTTTCCATCCGGGAATGTGAATTTTCCGGAAAATTAGTGTGCAGTTTTTAATGAATTCACATATAGATCTTTGAAAATGAGATTAAAGAAAATCGCATAAGAACTCTACTTTGGCTTTTTTACCACCCACTTTCCACCCTGCAATGTGAATTTTCCGTAAAATTGGTATGCATTTTTTAATGCATTTTCATATTGGTCTTTGAAAATGATTTTGAAGCAAATCGCACAAAAACTCAATTTTGGCATTTTTGTCACCCACTTTCCACCCGGAAATGTGAATTTTCCGGAAAATTGGTATGCAGTTTTTAATGAATTTTCATATTGATATTAGAAAATGAGTTTGAAGCAAATCGCATAAGAACTCAACCTTAGCCTTTTTACCACCCACTTTCCACCCGGGAATCTGAATTTTCCGGAAAATTAGTGTGCTGTTTTTAATGAATTCACATATAGATCTTTAAAATTGAGTTTGAAGCAAATCGCATAATAACTCAACTTTGGCCTTTTTACCACCCACTTTCCACCCGGGAATGTGAATTTTTCGGAAAATTAGTGTGCAGTTTTTAATGAATTTTCATATTTATCTTAGAAAATGAGTTTGAAGCAAATCGCATAAGAACTCAACCTTAGCCTTTTTACCACCCACTTTCCACCCGGGAATGTGAATTTTCCGGAAAATTGGTATGCATTTTTTAATGCATTTTCATATTGGTCTTTGAAAATGATTTTGAAGCAAATCGCACAAAAACTCAACTTTGGCATTTTTGCCACCCACTTTCCATCCGGGAATGTGAATTTTTCGGAAAATTTATATGCAGTTTTTAATGAATTTTCATATTGTTCTTAGAAAATGAGTTTGAAGCAAATCGCATAAGAACTCAACCTTAGCCTTTTTACCACCCACTTTCCACCCGGGAATCTGAATTTTCCGGAAAATTAGTGTGCTGTTTTTAATGAATTCACATATAGATCTTTGAAAATGAGATTGAAGAAAATCGCATAAGAACTCAGCTTTGGCCTTTTTACCACCCACTTTCCACCCGGGAATGTGAATTTTGCGGAAAATTGGTATGCAGTTTTAAATGAATTTTCATATTGATCTTTGAAAATGAGTTTGAAGCAAATCGCATAATAACTCAACTTTGGCCTTTTTACCACCCACTTTCCACCCGGGAATGTGAATTTTGCGGAAAATTGGTATGCAGTTTTAAATGAGTTGAAAATGAGTTTGAAGCAAATGGCATAAGAACTCAACTTTCGCCCTATTTACCACCCACTTTTCACCCAGCGGGGTGAATTTTCCGGAAAATTGGTATGCAGTTTTAAATGAGTTTTCATATAGATCTTTTAAAATGAGTTTGAAGCAAACCGCATAAGAACTCAACTTTCGCACTATTTAGCACCCACTTTCCACCCCTGGGGGTGAGTTTTCCGGAAAATTGGCTTGCAGTTTTAAATGAATTTTTATATAGACCTTTAAAAATGAGTTTGAAGCAAATCGCATAAAACGCACCCACTTTCCACCCGGGAATGTGAATTTTTCGGAAAATTAGTGTGCAGTTTTTAATGAATTTTCATATTTATCTTAGAAAATGAGTTTGAAGCAAATCGCATAAGAAGTCAACTTTGGCCTTTTTACCACCCACTTTCCACCCGGGAATGTGAATTTTGCGGAAAAATGGTATGCAGTTTTAAATGAATTTTCATATTGATCTTTGAAAATGAGTTTGAAGCAAATCGCATAATAACTCAACCTTAGCCTTTTTACCACCCACTTTCCACCCGGGAATGTGAATTTTTCGGAAAATTTATATGCAGTTTTTAATGAATTTTCATATTGATCTTAGAAAATGAGTTTGAAGCAAATCGCATAAGAACTCAACCTTAGCCTTTTTACCACCCACTTTCCACCCGGGAATCTGAATTTTCCGGAAAATTAGTGTGCTGTTTTTAATGAATTCACATGTAGATCTTTGAAAATGAGATTGAAGAAAATCGCATAAGAACTCAACTTTGGCCTTTTTTCCACCCACTTTCCACCCGGGAATGTGAATTTTTCGGAAAATTAGTGTGCAGTTTTTAATGAATTTTCATATTGGTATTAGAAAATGAGTTTGAAGCAAATCGCATAAGAACTCAACCTTAGCCTTTTTACCACCCACTTTCCACCCGGGAATGTGAATTTTCCGGAAAATTGGTATGCATTTTTTAATGCATTTTCATTTTGGTCTTTGAAAATGATTTTGAAGCAAATCGCACAAAAACTCAATTTTGGCATTTTTGCCACCCACTTTCCACCCTGCAATGTGAATTTTCCGGAAAATTGGTATGCATTTTTTAATGCATTTTCATATTGGTCTTAGAAAATGAGTTTGAAGCAAATCGCATAAGAACTCAACCTTAGCCTTTTTACCACCCACTTTCCACCCGGGAATGTGAATTTTTCGGAAAATTGATATGCAGTTTTTAATGAATTTTCATATTGTTCTTAGAAAATGAGTTTGAAGCAAATCGGATAATAACTCAACTTTGGCCTTTTTACCACCCACTTTCCACCCGGGAATGTGAATTTTTCGGAAAATTAGTGTGCAGTTTTTAATGAATTTTCATATTTATCTTAGAAAATGAGTTTGAAGCAAATCGCATAAGAACTCAACCTTAGCCTTTTTACCACCCACTTTCCACCCGGGAATCTGAATTTTCCGGAAAATTAGTGTGCTGTTTTTAATGAATTCACATATAGATCTTTGAAAATGAGATTGAAGAAAATCGCATAAGAACTCAGCTTTGGCCTTTTTACCACCCACTTTCCACCCGGGAATGTGAATTTTGCGGAAAATTGGTATGCAGTTTTAAATGAATTTTCATATTGATCTTTGAAAATGAGTTTGAAGCAAATCGCATAATAACTCAACTTTGGCCTTTTTACCACCCACTTTCCACCCGGGAATGTGAATTTTGCGGAAAATTGGTATGCAGTTTTAAATGAGTTGAAAATGAGTTTGAAGCAAATGGCATAAGAACTCAACTTTCGCCCTATTTACCACCCACTTTTCACCCAGCGGGGTGAATTTTCCGGAAAATTGGTATGCAGTTTTAAATGAGTTTTCATATAGATCTTTTAAAATGAGTTTGAAGCAAACCGCATAAGAACTCAACTTTCGCACTATTTAGCACCCACTTTCCACCCCTGGGGGTGAGTTTTCCGGAAAATTGGCTTGCAGTTTTAAATGAATTTTTATATAGACCTTTAAAAATGAGTTTGAAGCAAATCGCATAAAACGCACCCACTTTCCACCCGGGAATGTGAATTTTTCGGAAAATTAGTGTGCAGTTTTTAATGAATTTTCATATTTATCTTAGAAAATGAGTTTGAAGCAAATCGCATAAGAAGTCAACTTTGGCCTTTTTACCACCCACTTTCCACCCGGGAATGTGAATTTTGCGGAAAAATGGTATGCAGTTTTAAATGAATTTTCATATTGATCTTTGAAAATGAGTTTGAAGCAAATCGCATAATAACTCAACCTTAGCCTGTTTACCACCCACTTTCCACCCGGGAATGTGAATTTTTCGGAAAATTTATATGCAGTGTTTAATGAATTTTCATATTGATCTTAGAAAATGAGTTTGAAGCAAATCGCATAAGAACTCAACCTTAGCCTTTTTACCACCCACTTTCCACACGGGAATCTGAATTTTCCGGAAAATTAGTGTGCTGTTTTTAATGAATTCACATGTAGATCTTTGAAAATGAGATTGAAGAAAATCGCATAAGAACTCAACTTTGGCCTTTTTTCCACCCACTTTCCACCCGGGAATGTGAATTTTGCGGAAAATTGGTATGCAGTTTTAAATGAATTTTCATATTGATCTTTGAAAATGAGTTTGAAGCAAATCGCACAAAAACTCAACTTCATTTTTGCCACCCACTTTCCACCCGGGAATGTGAATTTTTCGGAAAATTGATATGCAGTTTTTAATAAATTTTCATATTGATCTTTGAAAATGAGTTTGAAGCAAATCGCATAAGAACTCAACCTTAGCCTTTTTACCACCCACTTTCCACCCGGGAATGTGAATTTTCCGGAAAATTAGTGTGCTGTTTTTAATGAATTCACATATAGATCTTTGAAAATGAGATTGAAGAAAATCGCATAAGAACTCAACTTTGGCCTTTTTACCACCCACTTTCCACCCTGGAATGTGAATTTTCCGGAATATTGTTCTGCAGTTTTAAATGTATTTTCATATTGGTCTTTGAAAATGATTTTGAAGCAAATCGCACAAAAACTCAATTTTCGCATTTTTGCCACCCACTTTCCACCCGGAAATGTGAATTTTCCGGAAAATTAGTGTGCTGTTTTTAATGAATTTTCATATTGATCTTTGAAAATGAGTTTGAAGCAAATGGCATAAGAACTCAACCTTAGCCTTTTTACCACCCACTTTCCACCCTGGAATGTGAATTTTCCGGAAAATTAGTGTGCTGTTTTTAATGAATTTTCATATTGATCTTTGAAAATGAGTTTGAAGCAAATGGCATAAGAACTCAACCTTAGCCTTTTTACCACCCACTTTCCACCCTGGAATGTGAATTTTCCGGAATATTGTTCTGCAGTTTTAAATGAATTTTCATATTGATCTTTGAAAATGAGTTTGAAGCAAATCTCACAAAAACTCAACTTCATTTTTGCCACCCACTTTCCACCCGGGAATGTGAATTTTTCGGAAAATTAGTGTGCAGTTTTTAATGAATTTTCATATTTATCTTAGAAAATGAGTTTGAAGCAAATCGCATAAGAACTCAACCTTAGCCTTTTTACCACCCACTTTCCACCCGGGAATGTGAATTTTCCGGAAAATTAGTGTGCAGTTTTTAATGAATTCACATATAGATCTTTGAAAATGAGATTAAAGAAAATCGAATAAGAACTCTACTTTGGCTTTTTTACCACCCACTTTCCACCCTGCAATGTGAATTTTCCGTAAAATTGGTATGCATTTTTTAATGCATTTTCATATTGGTCTTTGAAAATGATTTTGAAGCAAATCGCACAAAAACTCAATTTTGGCATTTTTGTCACCCACTTTCCACCCGGAAATGTGAATTTTCCGGAAAATTGGTATGCAGTTTTTAATGAATTTTCATATTGATATTAGAAAATGAGTTTGAAGCAAATCGCATAAGAACTCAACCTTAGCCTTTTTACCACCCACTTTCCACCCGGGAATCTGAATTTTCAGGAAAATTAGTGTGCTGTTTTTAATGAATTCACATATAGATCTTTGAAAATGAGTTTGAAGCAAATCGCATAATAACTCAACTTTGGCCTTTTTACCACCCACTTTCCACCCGGGAATGTGAATTTTTCGGAAAATTAGTGTGCAGTTTTTAATGAATTTTCATATTGATCTTAGAAAATGAGTTTGAAGCAAATCGCATAAGAACTCAACCTTAGCCTTTTTACCACCCACTTTCCACCCGGGAATGTGAATTTTCCGGAAAATTAGTGTGCAGTTTTTAATGAATTCACATATAGATGAGATTAAAGAAAATCGCATAAGAACTCTACTTTGGCTTTTTTACCACCCACTTTCCACCCTGCAATGTGAATTTTCCGTAAAATTGGTATGCATTTTTTAATGCATTTTCATATTGGTCTTAGAAAATGAGTTTGAAGCAAATCGCATAAGAACTCAACCTTAGCCTTTTTACCACCCATTTTCCACCCGGGAATGTGAATTTTTCGGAAAATTTATATGCAGTTTTTAATGAATTTTCATATTGATATTAGAAAATGAGTTTGAAGCAAATCGCATAAGAACTCAACCTTAGCCTTTTTACCACCCACTTTCCACCCGGGAATCTGAATTTTCCGGAAAATTAGTGTGCTGTTTTTAATGAATTCACATATAGATCTTTGAAAATGAGATTGAAGAAAATCGCATAAGAACTCAGCTTTGGCCTTTTTACCACCCACTTTCCACCCGGGAATGTGAATTTTGCGGAAAATTGGTATGCAGTTTTAAATGAATTTTCATATTGATCTTTGAAAATGAGTTTGAAGCAAATCGCATAATAACTCAACTTTGGCCTTTTTACCACCCACTTTCCACCCGGGAATGTGAATTTTGCGGAAAATTGGTATGCAGTTTTAAATGAGTTGAAAATGAGTTTGAAGCAAATGGCATAAGAACTCAACTTTCGCCCTATTTACCACCCACTTTTCACCCAGCGGGGTGAATTTTCCGGAAAATTGGTATGCAGTTTTAAATGAGTTTTCATATAGATCTTTTAAAATGAGTTTGAAGCAAACCGCATAAGAACTCAACTTTCGCACTATTTAGCACCCACTTTCCACCCCTGGGGGTGAGTTTTCCGGAAAATTGGCTGGCAGTTTTAAATGAATTTTTATATAGACCTTTAAAAATGAGTTTGAAGCAAATCGCATAAAACGCACCCACTTTCCACCCGGGAATGTGAATTTTTCGGAAAATTAGTGTGCAGTTTTTAATGAATTTTCATATTTATCTTAGAAAATGAGTTTGAAGCAAATCGCATAAGAACTCAACCTTAGCCTTTTTACCACCCACTTTCCACCCGGGAATGTGAATTTTCCGGAAAATTAGTGTGCAGTTTTTAATGAATTCACATATAGATCTTTGAAAATGAGATTAAAGAAAATCGAATAAGAACTCTACTTTGGCTTTTTTACCACCCACTTTCCACCCTGCAATGTGAATTTTCCGTAAAATTGGTATGCATTTTTTAATGCATTTTCATATTGGTCTTTGAAAATGATTTTGAAGCAAATCGCACAAAAACTCAATTTTGGCATTTTTGTCACCCACTTTCCACCCGGAAATGTGAATTTTCCGGAAAATTGGTATGCAGTTTTTAATGAATTTTCATATTGATATTAGAAAATGAGTTTGAAGCAAATCGCATAAGAACTCAACCTTAGCCTTTTTACCACCCACTTTCCACCCGGGAATCTGAATTTTCAGGAAAATTAGTGTGCTGTTTTTAATGAATTCACATATAGATCTTTGAAAATGAGTTTGAAGCAAATCGCATAATAACTCAACTTTGGCCTTTTTACCACCCACTTTCCACCCGGGAATGTGAATTTTTCGGAAAATTAGTGTGCAGTTTTTAATGAATTTTCATATTGATCTTAGAAAATGAGTTTGAAGCAAATCGCATAAGAACTCAACCTTAGCCTTTTTACCACCCACTTTCCACCCGGGAATGTGAATTTTCCGGAAAATTAGTGTGCAGTTTTTAATGAATTCACATATAGATGAGATTAAAGAAAATCGCATAAGAACTCTACTTTGGCTTTTTTACCACCCACTTTCCACCCTGCAATGTGAATTTTCCGTAAAATTGGTATGCATTTTTTAATGCATTTTCATATTGGTCTTAGAAAATGAGTTTGAAGCAAATCGCATAAGAACTCAACCTTAGCCTTTTTACCACCCATTTTCCACCCGGGAATGTGAATTTTTCGGAA
Organism: Hirtodrosophila cameraria; assembly: GCA_949708635.1. Taxonomy (NCBI): domain Eukaryota; kingdom Metazoa; phylum Arthropoda; class Insecta; order Diptera; family Drosophilidae; genus Hirtodrosophila; species Hirtodrosophila cameraria. The sequence continues at coordinate 37,956,988 of OX453089.1, forward strand.
AATTTATATGCAGTTTTTAATGAATTTTCATATTGATATTAGAAAATGAGTTTGAAGCAAATCGCATAAGAACTCAACCTTAGCCTTTTTACCACCCACTTTCCACCCGGGAATCTGAATTTTCCGGAAAATTAGTGTGCTGTTTTTAATGAATTCACATATAGATCTTTGAAAATGAGATTGAAGAAAATCGCATAAGAACTCAGCTTTGGCCTTTTTACCACCCACTTTCCACCCGGGAATGTGAATTTTGCGGAAAATTGGTATGCAGTTTTAAATGAATTTTCATATTGATCTTTGAAAATGAGTTTGAAGCAAATCGCATAATAACTCAACTTTGGCCTTTTTACCACCCACTTTCCACCCGGGAATGTGAATTTTGCGGAAAATTGGTATGCAGTTTTAAATGAGTTGAAAATGAGTTTGAAGCAAATGGCATAAGAACTCAACTTTCGCCCTATTTACCACCCACTTTTCACCCAGCGGGGTGAATTTTCCGGAAAATTGGTATGCAGTTTTAAATGAGTTTTCATATAGATCTTTTAAAATGAGTTTGAAGCAAACCGCATAAGAACTCAACTTTCGCACTATTTAGCACCCACTTTCCACCCCTGGGGGTGAGTTTTCCGGAAAATTGGCTGGCAGTTTTAAATGAATTTTTATATAGACCTTTAAAAATGAGTTTGAAGCAAATCGCATAAAACGCACCCACTTTCCACCCGGGAATGTGAATTTTTCGGAAAATTAGTGTGCAGTTTTTAATGAATTTTCATATTTATCTTAGAAAATGAGTTTGAAGCAAATCGCATAAGAAGTCAACTTTGGCCTTTTTACCACCCACTTTCCACCCGGGAATGTGAATTTTGCGGAAAAATGGTATGCAGTTTTAAATGAATTTTCATATTGATCTTTGAAAATGAGTTTGAAGCAAATCGCATAATAACTCAACCTTAGCCTTTTTACCAACCACTTTCCACCCGGGAATGTGAATTTTTCGGAAAATTTATATGCAGTTTTTAATGAATTTTCATATTGATCTTAGAAAATGAGTTTGAAGCAAATCGCATAAGAACTCAACCTTAGCCTTTTTACCACCCACTTTCCACCCGGGAATCTGAATTTTCCGGAAAATTAGTGTGCTGTTTTTAATGAATTCACATGTAGATCTTTGAAAATGAGATTGAAGAAAATCGCATAAGAACTCAACTTTGGCCTTTTTTCCACCCACTTTCCACCCGGGAATGTGAATTTTGCGGAAAATTGGTATGCAGTTTTAAATGAATTTTCATATTGATCTTTGAAAATGAGTTTGAAGCAAATCGCACAAAAACTCAACTTCATTTTTGCCACCCACTTTCCACCCGGGAATGTGAATTTTTCGGAAAATTGATATGCAGTTTTTAATAAATTTTCATATTGTTCTTAGAAAATGAGTTTGAAGCAAATCGCATAAGAACTCAACCTTAGCCTTTTTACCACCCACTTTCCACCCGGGAATGTGAATTTTCCGGAAAATTAGTGTGCAATTTTAAATGAATTTTCATATAGATCTTTGAAAATGAGTTAGAAGCAAATCGCATAAGAACTCAACTTTCGCCCTGCTTACCACCCACTTTCCACCCTGGAATGTGAATTTTCCGGAATATTGTTCTGCAGTTTTAAATGAATTTTCATATTGGTCTTTGAAAATGATTTTGAAGCAAATCGCACAAAAACTCAATTTTGGCATTTTTGCCACCCACTTTCCACCCGGAAATGTGAATTTTCCGGAAAATTAGTGTGCTGTTTTTAATGAATTTTCATATTGATCTTTGAAAATGAGTTTGAAGCAAATGGCATAAGAACTCAACCTTAGCCTTTTTACCACCCACTTTCCACCCTGGAATGTGAATTTTCCGGAAAATTAGTGTGCTGTTTTTAATGAATTTTCATATTGATCTTTGAAAATGAGTTTGAAGCAAATGGCATAAGAACTCAACCTTAGCCTTTTTACCACCCACTTTCCACCCTGGAATGTGAATTTTCGGGAATATTGTTCTGCAGTTTTAAATGAATTTTCATATTGATCTTTGAAAATGAGTTTGAAGCAAATCTCACAAAAACTCAACTTCATTTTTGCCACCCACTTTCCACCCGGGAATGTGAATTTTTCGGAAAATTAGTGTGCAGTTTTTAATGAATTTTCATATTTATCTTAGAAAATGAGTTTGAAGCAAATCGCATAAGAACTCAACCTTAGCCTTTTTACCACCCACTTTCCACCCGGGAATGTGAATTTTCCGGAAAATTAGTGTGCAGTTTTTAATGAATTCACATATAGATCTTTGAAAATGAGATTAAAGAAAATCGCACAAGAACTCTACTTTGGCTTTTTTACCACCCACTTTCCACCCTGCAATGTGAATTTTCCGTAAAATTGGTATGCATTTTTTAATGCATTTTCATATTGGTCTTTGAAAATGATTTTGAAGCAAATCGCACAAAAACTCAATTTTGGCATTTTTGTCACCCACTTTCCACCCGGAAATGTGAATTTTCCGGAAAATTGGTATACAGTTTTTATTGAATTTTCATATTGATCTTTGAAAATGTGTTTGAAGCAAATCGCATTAGAACTCAACTTTCGCCCTGCTTACCACCCACTTTCTACCCAGCGGGGTGAATTTTCCAGAAAATGGATATGCAGTTTTTAATGAATTTTCATATTGATCTTTGAAAATGAATTTGAAGCAAATCGCATAATAACTTAACTTTGGCCTTTTTACCACCCACTATCCACCCGGGAATGTGAATTTTGCGGAAAATTGGTATGCAGTTTTAAATTAATTTTCATATTGATCTTTGAAAATGAGTTTGAAGCAAATCGCACAAAAACTCAACTTCATTTTTGCCACCCACTTTCCACCCGGGAATGTGAATTTTTCGGAAAATTTATATGCAGTTTTTAATGAATTTTCATATTGTTCTTAGAAAATGAGTTTGAAGCAAATCGCATAAGAACTCAACCTTAGCCTTTTTACCACCCACTTTCCACCCGGGAATGTGAATTTTTCGGAAAATTTATATGCAGTTTTTAATGAATTTTCATATTGATATTAGAAAATGAGTTTGAAGCAAATCGCATAAGAACTCAACCTTAGCCTTTTTACCACCCACTTTCCACCCGGGAATCTGAATTTTCCGGAAAATTAGTGGGCTGTTTTTAATGAATTCACATATAGATCTTTGAAAATGAGATTGAAGAAAATCGCATAAGAACTCAGCTTTGGCCTTTTTACCACCCACTTTCCACCCGGGAATGTGAATTTTGCGGAAAATTGGTATGCAGTTTTAAATGAATTTTCATATTGATCTTTGAAAATGAGTTTGAAGCAAATCGCATAATAACTCAACTTTGGCCTTTTTACCACCCACTTTCCACCCGGGAATGTGAATTTTGCGGAAAATTGGTATGCAGTTTAAAATGAGTTGAAAATGAGTTTGAAGCAAATGGCATAAGAACTCAACTTTCGCCCTATTTACCACCCACTTTTCACCCAGCGGGGTGAATTTTCCGGAAAATTGGTATGCAGTTTTAAATGAGTTTTCATATAGATCTTTTAAAATGAGTTTGAAGCAAACCGCATAAGAACTCAACTTTCGCACTATTTAGCACCCACTTTCCACCCCTGGGGGTGAGTTTTCCGGAAAATTTGCTTGCAGTTTTAAATGAATTTTTATATAGACCTTTAAAAATGAGTTTGAAGCAAATCGCATAAAACGCACCCACTTTCCACCCGGGAATGTGAATTTTTCGGAAAATTAGTGTGCAGTTTTTAATGAATTTTCATATTTATCTTAGAAAATGAGTTTGAAGCAAATCGCATAAGAACTCAACTTTGGCCTTTTTACCACCCACTTTCCACCCGGGAATGTGAATTTTCCGGAAAATTAGTGTGCAGTTTTTAATGAATTCACATATAGATCTTTGAAAATAAGATTAAAGAAAATCGCATAAGAACTCTACTTTGGCTTTTTTACCATCCACTTTCCACCCTGCAATGTGAATTTTCCGTAAAATTGGTATGCATTTTTTAATGAATTTTCATATTGGTCTTTGAAAATGATTTTGTAGCAAATCGCACAAAAACTCAATTTTGGCATTTTTGCCACCCACTTTCCACCCGGAAATGTGAATTTTTCGGAAAATTGGTATGCAGTTTTTTTTGAATTTTCATATTGATCTTTGAAAATGTGTTTGAAGCAAATCGCATTAGAACTCAACTTTCGCCCTGCTTACCTCCTCCACCCTCTTTCTACCCAGCGGGGTGAATTTTCCAGAAAATGGATATGCAGTTTTTAATGAATTTTCATATTGATCTTTGAAAATGAGTTTTTAGCAAATCGCATAATAACTTAACTTTGGCCTTTTTACCACCCACTATCCACCCGGGAATGTGAATTTTGCGGAAAATTGGTATGCAGTTTTAAATGAATTTTCATATTGATCTTTGAAAATGAGTTTGAAGCAAATCGCACAAAAACTCAACTTCATTTTTGCCACCCACTTTCCACCCGGTAATGTGAATTTTTCGGAAAATTTATATGCAGTTTTTAATGAATTTTCATATTGATATTAGAAAATGAGTTTGAAGCAAATCGCATAAGAACTCAACCTTAGCCTTTTTACCACCCACTTTCCACCCGGGAATCTGAATTTTCCGGAAAATTAGTGTGCTGTTTTTTTATGAATTCACATATAGATCTTTGAAAATGAGATTGAAGAAAATCGCATAAGAACTCAACTTTGGCCTTTTTACCACCCACTTTCCACCCGGGAATGTGAATATTGCGGAAAATTGGTATGCAGTTTTAAATGAATTTTCATATTGATCTTTGAAAATGAGTTTGAAGCAAATCGCACAAAAACTCAACTTCATTTTTGCCACCCACTTTCCACCCGGGAATGTGAATTTTTCGGAAAATTTATATGCAGTTTTTAATGAATTTTCATATTGATCTTAGAAAATGAGTTTGAAGCAAATCGCATAAGAACTCAACCTTAGCCTTTTTACCACCCACTTTCCACCCGGGAATGTGAATTTTTCGGAAAATTTATATGCAGTTTTTAATGAATTTTCATATTGATATTAGAAAATGAGTTTGAAGCAAATCGCATAAGAACTCAACCTTAGCCTTTTTACCACCCACTTTCCACCCGGGAATCTGAATTTTCCGGAAAATTAGTGTGCTGTTTTTAATGAATTCACATATAGATCTTTGAAAATGAGATTGAAGAAAATCGCATAAGAACTCAGCTTTGGCCTTTTTACCACCCACTTTCCACCCGGGAATGTGAATTTTGCGGAAAATTGGTATGCAGTTTTAAATGAATTTTCATATTGATCTTTGAAAATGAGTTTGAAGCAAATCGCATAATAACTCAACTTTGGCCTTTTTACCACCCACTTTCCACCCGGGAATGTGAATTTTGCGGAAAATTGGTATGCAGTTTTAAATGAGTTGAAAATGAGTTTGAAGCAAATGGCATAAGAACTCAACTTTCGCCCTATTTACCACCCACTTTTCACCCAGCGGGGTGAATTTTCCGGAAAATTGGTATGCAGTTTTAAATGAGTTTTCATATAGATCTTTTAAAATGAGTTTGAAGCAAACCGCATAAGAACTCAACTTTCGCACTATTTAGCACCCACTTTCCACCCCTGGGGGTGAGTTTTCCGGAAAATTTGCTTGCAGTTTTAAATGAATTTTTATATAGACCTTTAAAAATGAGTTTGAAGCAAATCGCATAAAACGCACCCACTTTCCACCCGGGAATGTGAATTTTTCGGAAAATTAGTGTGCAGTTTTTAATGAATTTTCATATTTATCTTAGAAAATGAGTTTGAAGCAAATCGCATAAGAACTCAACTTTGGCCTTTTTACCACCCACTTTCCACCCGGGAATGTGAATTTTCCGGAAAATTAGTGTGCAGTTTTTAATGAATTCACATATAGATCTTTGAAAATAAGATTAAAGAAAATCGCATAAGAACTCTACTTTGGCTTTTTTACCATCCACTTTCCACCCTGCAATGTGAATTTTCCGTAAAATTGGTATGCATTTTTTAATGAATTTTCATATTGGTCTTTGAAAATGATTTTGTAGCAAATCGCACAAAAACTCAATTTTGGCATTTTTGCCACCCACTTTCCACCCGGAAATGTGAATTTTCCGGAAAATTGGTATGCAGTTTTTTTTGAATTTTCATATTGATCTTTGAAAATGTGTTTGAAGCAAATCGCATTAGAACTCAACTTTCGCCCTGCTTACCTCCTCCACCCTCTTTCTACCCAGCGGGGTGAATTTTCCAGAAAATGGATATGCAGTTTTTAATGAATTTTCATATTGATCTTTGAAAATGAGTTTTTAGCAAATCGCATAATAACTTAACTTTGGCCTTTTTACCACCCACTATCCACCCGGGAATGTGAATTTTGCGGAAAATTGGTATGCAGTTTTAAATGAATTTTCATATTGATCTTTGAAAATGAGTTTGAAGCAAATCGCACAAAAACTCAACTTCATTTTTGCCACCCACTTTCCACCCGGTAATGTGAATTTTTCGGAAAATTTATATGCAGTTTTTAATGAATTTTCATATTGATATTAGAAAATGAGTTTGAAGCAAATCGCATAAGAACTCAACCTTAGCCTTTTTACCACCCACTTTCCACCCGGGAATCTGAATTTTCCGGAAAATTAGTGTGCTGTTTTTAATGAATTCACATATAGATCTTTGAAAATGAGATTGAAGAAAATCGCATAAGAACTCAACTTTGGCCTTTTTACCACCCACTTTCCACCCGGGAATGTGAATATTGCGGAAAATTGGTATGCAGTTTTAAATGAATTTTCATATTGATCTTTGAAAATGAGTTTGAAGCAAATCGCACAAAAACTCAACTTCATTTTTGCCACCCACTTTCCACCCGGGAATGTGAATTTTTCGGAAAATTGATATGCAGTTTTTAATAAATTTTCATATTGTTCTTAGAAAATGAGTTTGAAGCAAATCGCATAAGAACTCAACCTTAGCCTTTTTACCACCCACTTTCCACCCGGGAATGTGAATTTTCCGGAAAATTAGTGTGCTGTTTTTAATGAATTCACATATAGATCTTTGAAAATGAGATTGAAGAAAATCGCATAAGAACTCAACTTTGGCCTTTTTACCACCCACTTTCCACCCTGGAATGTGAATTTTCCGGAATATTGTTCTGCAGTTTTAAATGAATTTTCATATTGGTCTTTGAAAATGATTTTGAAGCAAATCGCACAAAAACTCAATTTTGGCATTTTTGCCACCCACTTTCCACCCGGAAATGTGAATTTTCCGGAAAATTAGTGTGCTGTTTTTAATGAATTTTCATATTGTTCTTTGAAAATGAGTTTGAAGCAAATGGCATAAGAACTCAACCTTAGCCTTTTTACCACCCACTTTCCACCCTGGAATGTGAATTTTCCGGAAAATTAGTGTGCTGTTTTTAATGAATTTTCATATTGATCTTTGAAAATGAGTTTGAAGCAAATGGCATAAGAACTCAACCTTAGCCTTTTTACCACCCACTTTCCACCCTGGAATGTGAATTTTCCGGAATATTGTTCTGCAGTTTTAAATGAATTTTCATATTGATCTTTGAAAATGAGTTTGAAGCAAATCTCACAAAAACTCAACTTCATTTTTGCCACACACTTTCCACCCGGGAATGTGAATTTTTCGGAAAATTAGTGTGCAGTTTTTAATGAATTTTCATATTTATCTTAGAAAATGAGTTTGAAGCAAATCGCATAAGAACTCAACCTTAGCCTTTTTACCACCCACTTTCCACCCGGGAATGTGAATTTTCCGGAAAATTAGTGTGCAGTTTTTAATGAATTCACATATAGATCTTTGAAAATGAGATTAAAGAAAATCGCATAAGAACTCTACTTTGGCTTTTTTACCACCCACTTTCCACCCTGCAATGTGAATTTTCCGTAAAATTGGTATGCATTTTTTAATGCATTTTCATATTGGTCTTTGAAAATGATTTTGAAGCAAATCGCACAAAAACTCAATTTTGGCATTTTTGTCACCCACTTTCCACCCGGAAATGTGAATTTTCCGGAAAATTGGTATGCAGTTTTTATTGAATTTTCATATTGATCTTTGAAAATGTGTTTAAAGCAAATCGCATTAGAACTCAACTTTCGCCCTGCTTACCACCCACTTTCTACCCAGCGGGGTGAATTTTCCAGAAAATGGATATGCAGTTTTTAATGAATTTTCATATTGATCTTTGAAAATGAGTTTGAAGCAAATCGCATAATAACTTAACTTTGGCCTTTTTACCACCCACTATCCACCCGGGAATGTGAATTTTGCGGAAAATTGGTATGCAGTTTTAAATGAATTTTCATATTGATCTTTGAAAATGAGTTTGAAGCAAATCGCACAAAAACTCAACTTCATTTTTGCCACCCACTTTCCACCCGGGAATGTGAATTTTTCGGAAAATTTATATGCAGTTTTTAATGAATTTTCATATTGTTCTTAGAAAATGAGTTTGAAGCAAATCGCATAAGAACTCAACCTTAGCCTTTTTACCACCCACTTTCCACCCGGGAATGTGAATTTTTCGGAAAATTTATATGCAGTTTTTAATGAATTTTCATATTGATATTAGAAAATGAGTTTGAAGCAAATCGCATAAGAACTCAACCTTAGCCTTTTTACCACCCACTTTCCACCCGGGAATCTGAATTTTCCGGAAAATTAGTGTGCTGTTTTTAATGAATTCACATATTGATCTTTGAAAATGAGTTTGAAGCAAATCGCATAATAACTCAACTTTGGCCTTTTTACCACCCACTTTCCACCCGGGAATGTGAATTTTGCGGAAAATTGGTATGCAGTTTTAAATGAGTTGAAAATGAGTTTGAAGCAAATGGCATAAGAACTCAACTTTCGCCCTATTTACCACCCACTTTTCACCCAGCGGGGTGAATTTTCCGGAAAATTGGTATGCAGTTTTAAATGAGTTTTCATATAGATCTTTTAAAATGAGTTTGAAGCAAACCGCATAAGAACTCAACTTTCGCACTATTTAGCACCCACTTTCCACCCCTGGGGGTGAGTTTTCCGGAAAATTGGCTTGCAGTTTTAAATGAATTTTTATATAGACCTTTAAAAATGAGTTTGAAGCAAATCGCATAAAACGCACCCACTTTCCACCCGGGAATGTGAATTTTTCGGAAAATTAGTGTGCAGTTTTTAATGAATTTTCATATTTATCTTAGAAAATGAGTTTGAAGCAAATCGCATAAGAACTCAGCTTTGGCCTTTTTACCACCCACTTTCCACCCGGGAATGTGAATTTTCCGGAAAATTAGTGTGCAGTTTTTAATGAATTCACATATAGATCTTTGAAAATAAGATTAAAGAAAATCGCATAAGAACTCTACTTTGGCTTTTTTACCATCCACTTTCCACCCTGCAATGTGAATTTTCCGTAAAATTGGTATGCATTTTTTAATGAATTTTCATATTGGTCTTTGAAAATGATTTTGTAGCAAATCGCACAAAAACTCAATTTTGGCATTTTTGCCACCCACTTTCCACCCGGAAATGTGAATTTTCCGGAAAATTGGTATGCAGTTTTTTTTTAATTTTCATATTGATCTTTGAAAATGTGTTTGAAGCAAATCGCATTAGAACTCAACTTTCGCCCTGCTTACCACCCTCTTTCTACCCAGCGGGGTGAATTTTCCAGAAAATGGATATGCAGTTTTTAATGAATTTTCATATTGATCTTTGAAAATAAGTTTTTAGCAAATCGCATAATAACTTAACTTTGGCCTTTTTACCACCCACTATCCACCCGGGAATGTGAATTTTGCGGAAAATTGGTATGCAGTTTTAAATGAATTTTCATATTGATCTTTAAAAATGAGTTTGAAGCAAATCGCATAAAACGCACCCACTTTCCACCCGGGAATGTGAATTTTTCGGAAAATTAGTGTGCAGTTTTTAAAATAATTTTCATATTTATCTTAGAAAATGAGTTTGAAGCAAATCGCATAAGAACTCAACCTTAGCCTTTTTACCACCCACTTTCCACCCGGGAATGTGAATTTTCCGGAAAATTAGTGTGCAGTTTTTAATGAATTCACATATAGATCTTTGAAAATGAGATTAAAGAAAATCGCATAAGAACTCTACTTTGGCTTTTTTACCACCCACTTTCCACCCTGCAATGTGAATTTTCCGTAAAATTGGTATGCATTTTTTAATGCATTTTCATATTGGTCTTTGAAAATTATTTTGAAGCAAATCGCACAAAAACTCAATTTTGGCATTTTTGTCACCCACTTTCCACCCGGAAATGTGAATTTTCCGGAAAATTGGTATGCAGTTTTTATTGAATTTTCATATTGATCTTTGAAAATGTGTTTGAAGCAAATCGCATTAGAACTCAACTTTCGCCCTGCTTACCACCCACTTTCTACCCAGCGGGGTGAATTTTCCAGAAAATGGATATGCAGTTTTTAATGAATTTTCATATTGATCTTTGAAAATGAGTTTGAAGCAAATCGCATAATAACTTAACTTTGGCCTTTTTACCACCCACTATCCACCCGGGAATGTGAATTTTGCGGAAAATTGGTATGCAGTTTTAAATGAATTTTCATATTGATCTTTGAAAATGAGTTTGAAGCAAATCGCACAAAAACTCAACTTCATTTTTGCCACCCACTTTCCACCCGGGAATGTGAATTTTTCGGAAAATTTATATGCAGTTTTTAATGAATTTTCATATTGTTCTTAGAAAATGAGTTTGAAGCAAATCGCATAAGAACTCAACCTTAGCCTTTTTACCACCCACTTTCCACCCGGGAATGTGAATTTTTCGGAAAATTTATATGCAGTTTTTAATGAATTTTCATATTGATATTAGAAAATGAGTTTGAAGCAAATCGCATAAGAACTCAACCTTAGCCTTTTTACCACCCACTTTCCACCCGGGAATCTGAATTTTCCGGAAAATTAGTGTGCTGTTTTTAATGAATTCACATATAGATCTTTGAAAATGAGATTGAAGAAAATCGCATAAGAACTCAGCTTTGGCCTTTTTACCACCCACTTTCCACCCGGGAATGTGAATTTTGCGGAAAATTGGTATGCAGTTTTAAATGAATTTTCATATTGATCTTTGAAAATGAGTTTGAAGCAAATCGCATAATAACTCAACTTTGGCCTTTTTACCACCCACTTTCCACCCGGGAATGTGAATTTTGCGGAAAATTGGTATGCAGTTTTAAATGAGTTGAAAATGAGTTTGAAGCAAATGGCATAAGAACTCAACTTTCGCCCTATTTACCACCCACTTTTCACCCAGCGGGGTGAATTTTCCGGAAAATTGGTATGCAGTTTTAAATGAGTTTTCATATAGATCTTTTAAAATGAGTTTGAAGCAAACCGCATAAGAACTCAACTTTCGCACTATTTAGCACCCACTTTCCACCCCTGGGGGTGAGTTTTCCGGAAAATTGGCTTGCAGTTTTAAATGAATTTTTATATAGACCTTTAAAAATGAGTTTGAAGCAAATCGCATAAAACGCACCCACTTTCCACCCGGGAATGTGAATTTTTCGGAAAATTAGTGTGCAGTTTTTAATGAATTTTCATATTTATCTTAGAAAATGAGTTTGAAGCAAATCGCATAAGAACTCAACTTTGGCCTTTTTACCACCCACTTTCCACCCGGGAATGTGAATTTTCCGGAAAATTAGTGTGCAGTTTTTAATGAATTCACATATAGATCTTTGAAAATAAGATTAAAGAAAATCGCATAAGAACTCTACTTTGGCTTTTTTACCATCCACTTTCCACCCTGCAATGTGAATTTTCCGTAAAATTGGTATGCATTTTTTAATGAATTTTCATATTGGTCTTTGAAAATTATTTTGTAGCAAATCGCACAAAAACTCAATTTTGGCATTTTTACCACCCACTTTCCACCCGGAAATGTGAATTTTCCGGAAAATTGGTATGCAGTTTTTTTTGAATTTTCATATTGATCTTTGAAAATGTGTTTGAAGCAAATCGCATTAGAACTCAACTTTCGCCCTGCTTACCACCCTCTTTCTACCCAGCGGGGTGAATTTTCCAGAAAATGGATATGCAGTTTTTAATGAATTTTCATATTGATCTTTGAAAATGAGTTTTTAGCAAATCGCATAATAACTTAACTTTGGCCTTTTTACCACCCACTATCCACCCGGGAATGTGAATTTTGCGGAAAATTGGTATGCAGTTTTAAATGAATTTTCATATTGATCTTTGAAAATGAGTTTGAAGCAAATCGCACAAAAACTCAACTTCATTTTTGCCACCCACTTTCCACCCGGTAATGTGAATTTTTCGGAAAATTTATATGCAGTTTTTAATGAATTTTCATATTGATATTAGAAAATGAGTTTGAAGCAAATCGCATAAGAACTCAACCTTAGCCTTTTTACCACCCACTTTCCACCCGGGAATGTGAATTTTCCGGAAAATTAGTGTGCTGTTTTTAATGAATTCACATATAGATCTTTGAAAATGAGATTGATGAAAATCGCATAAGAACTCAACTTTGGCCTTTTTACCCCCCACTTTCCACCCGGGAATGTGAATTTTTCGGAAAATTGGTATGCAGTTTTAAATGAATTTTCATATTGATCTTTGAAAATGAGTTTGAAGCAAATCGCACAAAAACTCAACTTCATTTTTGCCACCCACTTTCCACCTGGGAATGTGAATTTTTCGGAAAATTTATATGCAGTTTTTAATGAATTTTCATATTGTTCTTAGAAAATGAGTTTGAAGCAAATCGCATAAGAACTAAACCTTAGCCTTTTTACCACCCACTTTCCACCCGGGAATGTGAATTTTTCGGAAAATTTATATGCAGTTTTTAATGAATTTTCATATTGATCTTAGAAAATGAGTTTGAAGCAAATCGCATAAGAACTCAACCTTAGCCTTTTTACCACCCACTTTCCACCCGGGAATCTGAATTTTCCGGAAAATTAGTGTGCTGTTTTTAATGAATTCACATGTAGATCTTTGAAAATGAGATTGAAGAAAATCGCATAAGAACTCAACTTTGGCCTTTTTTCCACCCACTTTCCACCCGGGAATGTGAATTTTGCGGAAAATTGGTATGCAGTTTTAAATGAATTTTCATATTGATCTTTGAAAATGAGTTTGAAGCAAATCGCATAATAACTCAACCTTAGCCTTTTTACCACCCACTTTCTACCCAGCGGCGTGAATTTTCCAGAAAATGGATGTGCAGTTTTTAATGAATTTTCATATTGATCTTTGAAAATGAGTTTGAAGCAAATCGCATAAAAACTAAACTTTGGCCTTTTTGCCACCAACTTTCCATCCGGGAATGTGAATTTTCCGGAATATTGTTCTGCAGTTTTAAATGAATTTTCATATTGATCTTTGAAAATGAGTTTGAAGCAAATCGCATAATAACTTAACTTTGGCCTTTTTACCACCCACTTTCCACCCGGGAATGTGAATTTTGCGGAAAAATGGTATGCAGTTTTAAATTAATTTTCATATTGATCTTTGAAAATGAGTTTGAAGCAAATCTCACAAAAACTCAACTTCATTTTTGCCACCCACTTTCCACCCGTGAATGTGAATTTCCGGAAAATTGGTATGCAGTTTTAAATGAATTTTCATATTGATCTTTGAAAATGAGTTTGAAGCAAATCGCACAAAAACTCATCTTCATTTTTGCCACCTTCTTTCCACCCGGGAATGTGAATTTTTCGGAAAATTTATATGCAGTTTTTAATGAATTTTCATACTGTTCTTAGAAAATGAGTTTGAAGCAAATCGCATAAGAACTCAACCTTAGCCTTTTTACCACCCACTTTCCACCCGGGAATGTGAATTTTCCGGAAAATTAGTGTGCTGTTTTTAATGAATTCACATATAGATCTTTGAAAATGAGATTGAAGAAAATCGCATAAGAACTCAACTTTGGCCTTTTTACCACCCACTTTCCACCCGGGAATGTGAATTTTGCGGAAAATTGGTATGCAGTTTTAAATGAATTTTCATATTGATCTTTGAAAATGAGTTTGAAGCAAATCTCACAAAAACTCAACTTCATTTTTGCCACCCACTTTCCACCCGTGAATGTGAATTTTTCGGAAAATTTATATGCAGTTTTTAATGAATTTTCAAATCCGCCGAAAATTAATGCTCGGTTTTCCGCGAATTTGCGGTATTTCCCGATCGAATTTCCCAAAATCCGCGCTTTGTACGCACTTTCAGCATATGACGACATATAAATAAGTCAGTTAATCAATCAGGTTGCACACTTTTATATTTATTATTATTATAAATGGGGACAGTGTACCGCGACCTAATAGATCTTTGGCAAAGCTTCTCAGAATAAGTCCGTCTTTAATTTCTTTGAAGACTGTAAACCCCAAAATCAATGTTTTGGGTGTCCTTGTACACAATATTTTAATTAAATTTAATAAGACTCATCTACCAATGTCCAGCACAAATCAGCAAGCAACGAGTCAAGCTTTTTGCCGCTGTACCAATGCTCAAGGGGACTTGGTGAAATCTTTCTCCATGCTCATCGGATTCAGTCGGAGCTTGCTGCTCAAAATGGTCCTTGTGATGGTGAAGGAAATGAATTTATAAGGACATATTCACACCTATTTCTTCAAAAGCGTCTAACATTTCATCCACATATTTTTTCCAATCTTCAGACCGGCGCACTGCTAAGCAATGGTTTATAACGTGCCTTTCTCTTACAATGGGACACTTTTATGAAAAACTTCAACAAAAAATGTTGTATGAAACCATGATTGTAACTCAAAAAAGTAATGATGCAGTTCGACTCGTAGGACCCGAAATAGGGGGAAACCGTCGAGTTTGGTCTTGTCTTTTTTTTTTTTTTTAAACTATTACAGTATAATTAGTAGGCAAAGTTAAAATAGAGTTTTTAATTATGGGAAAAGAGGACTCTGAATTGATTACTCGCAAAAGTCTATTGTAATCTACACAGAGTAGGTTCCCAGGAAAGGTTCCCGCAAAGAATAGTTGTTGGTACAACGGGTAAGAGTTAGTGAAACAAAATTACGCGTAGGTCTACAAGGAACAGAAAAGTGAAGTTGGCTCATCAACATAGAGGATTCTATTTCACCGTTTAATAATTTTACTACGAACATTACACCAAGCATAATACGACGGTTTATTAAAGAAGGAAGGTTTGTTAAAAGGAGTCTACTAGCGTAAGGTGGTAAGTCAATGCTAGAAACCCATCTAAAGCCACGCAGGGCAAATAACAAAAATTTCTTTTGGAGCGATTCAAGTCTAATCTGATGAATCGGGTATTGTGGAGACCAAACACAAGACCCATATTCAAGAATAGGGCGAACAAGAGAAGTATTAAGTGTCTTAGCTGTGGAACGGTCATCAAATTCCTTTTACCATCGCTTGATGAAACCAAGAACTTGAACAGAGTGATGTGATTTTCAAATTTTAATTTCTGATCAAGAAGCAAGCCCAAATAATTAACTTCATTTAATCTATCCAGAACCATCCCGTCGAAAGAGTAATAAACTAGATGAGACAAGCTACGATAAAATGACATGACCTTACATTTAGAGTAATTTAGTTGTAGTAAATTAATTTGCACCAAGACAAAATAGAGTCAAGATCAAGTTGCAGAAGGCAATGCGAGGTTACGTCGTTATATGTTAAACACAGTTTCACATCATCAGCGTACATTAATATAATAGATTGAGATAAGATAGATGGAAGATCATTTATAAAAAGATTAAGAAGCAGAGGGCCAAGGTGACTGCCCTGGGGAACAACCGAGGTAACATAGATAGGAGATCTTTTAAAATAAATTTCAAGCAATGTGAATCTTGCGGAAAATGGGTATGCAGTTTTTAGTGCATTTTCATATTGATGAAAACTCAACTTTGCCATTTTTGCTACCCACTTTCCACCCGGGAATGTGAATTTTCCGAAATATTGGAATGCGGTTTTTAATGTATTTTCATATTGATCTTTGAAAATGGGTTTGAAGCAAATCGCATAATAGCTCAATTTTGGCCTGTTTACCACCCACTTTCCACCCGGGAATGTGAATTTTCCGGAAAATTGGTATGCAGTTTTCAATGATTTTTCATATTGATTTTTGAAAATGAGTTTGAAGCTGATCGGATGATAAACAAAAACGTTTTCCGAGAATTTTCCCAACCGAATTTTCCAAGATCCGGGATTAGTGCTCACTTTCGGAATAGGCCTAAGCTACTGTGTAAATTTAAACCATCTAGCTCTTATGGTTTGGGCCCTGCGTTGATTGCCAATCGCAAAACAAACTCTTTCATACATATAGATAATATTTACAATAAGAAATTGTTATTGACAAAGTTTCTTTAAAAGAAAGTTCGTATATAAATCGATAAATTTGTAAGCAAGCTCTTTAATATATCCGGAAATATCGCCTTACCGAACAGTCCGATTTTATGTTGATTTATTTAAAATCGAGAAACCCAATCTGAATATTTTTACTTTTTTCTAAAGTCACTTTCCAAGCTATAAAAAAAAAAAACAGTATTTTTTAAATATCTCGAAAGCTGTCACATTTTTTTTAAATTTTGAATTCATTTTCGAATAAGCGGGCGATTTTACTTTGACTCTACAGTTGTCAAGATCCAAACATTTATGATTACCATTTTTTAATAAAGAGCTAAAAACTTCATTATTTGTCGATCGAGTGTGATGAAATATCCTTTATTTCGTTTTAAACTAAATGAATTGAGCTATAGACTCAAATAAAGAAACAAATTTTCGAATGTTTTGTTTTAGGAGAAAATCACCGTTTGAAATCTAGCTTTAAAAAATTTTGAATTTAAGTGTAAATAGCGCCTAAGCCAATAAGAATTTTGAAAAGTGGTGTACTGCTTGATTTTAGGATATTATAAAACTTTCTGAAAAACGAAAATTTCATAAAAATCCATTATCTGGTTTCAAAGATATTAATTATTCTTTGAGTGTACTTTTTTAAAAATCGAAAATCTAGCTATTTTCATTTCATTCATTCAGGCACAATTTTTTCAAAATTTGTTGCATTTTGTAATCATTTTTTTTTTAGTTTTGTTCTTATTTCGACTTTCTCCTTGGGAATAAAGGCAAAAATGTTATATATTTCTAGTCAGTAAGCCAAGAAAAACCATAGTAATTCATTTGTTAATTGAAAAAAAATCATTAAAAGAAATGTTTGTTGGTAAAAAATATATATTTAAATTTATTTCATTTATATACATATATATATATTATATAAGTTTATGTTAATGCATATTTTTATTTTTTTCAATAAAAATGTCGTGTTCTATACTTTAAGTGCAAATGATCGATCAATAATTATTTTATTTTTTTACTCCCTGTTCCCATTAAAAATCGGAAAAAGGGAGTTATAAAGTACTGCAAATGTGTGTAACAGGCAGAAGGAGAAATTTCCGACTATATAAACTATATATATTCTTGATCAGGATCAACAGGCAAGACGAACTAGCCATGTCCGTCTGTCTGTCTGTCCGTCTG
Source organism: Hirtodrosophila cameraria (assembly GCA_949708635.1). NCBI lineage: Eukaryota > Metazoa > Arthropoda > Insecta > Diptera > Drosophilidae > Hirtodrosophila > Hirtodrosophila cameraria. The sequence goes on from OX453089.1 coordinate 37,974,654, forward strand.
TCTGTCCGTCTGTCTGTCCGTCTGTCCGTATGAACACACAGATCTCGGAAACTATAAGTGCTAGAGACACCAAATTTGGCTTGCAGGTTCCTGTATACCATACGCAGATCAAGTTTATTTCAAATTTCGGATGCACCCCGCACCCCCGCAAATCGCAAAAGACTCCCACAGCCACAATTTAAAAGATAGAGCTTTAATTTTTGGTACACATATATGTTGCATCAATGTTGATCTGCTGTGAAAATTGAATTTCAACACGATCGGATAAATAGCACCAAAGTTACGGAGGAATCTATTACCCCCGTCTCAGCTGGCAGAAACAACAGTTTGACAGGCACTTTACGAGTTAAGTGCACTGCTTGCTTGAGTTGCCGCTGAACTGCTTGAAATGCAGGGAGCAGGGAGTCTCGTAGTCGGGCACACTCGACTAGAGCATTCTTACTTGTTTCATATTAAGTTTGCTGATGTTGTTGTTGAACTCACTTGCAGAATTTGGCTGGCCACCTCTGTTGATACTATTTTTACATTTTTATTGAATAAAATAAAAATATACATAAATATTAGGGTTCGGCTTATATGTATGGGGCTAAGACACAGTGACGTTACTACGATGCCATGGGTCAAAAATCATTGTTTTGATTTACAATAAATAAACTTTTTTTGCTTTAGCTTGTTCCAAGAATCTTTAAAGCGTTCAAAGAGGTGAATATTTGTGACTGAAGTAGCTAGGATCAATGGACGAATGGACACAAGATTAAAGAGATTCTAGGTGACAATGGACGAGAGTTTGACAATGCAGATGTTCGACAGACTTTACGTAAGCACGGTATTACACAGAGGCTTAGTGCTCTTTATACGCCTCAGCAGAACGGCAGCAGAGAAACAGAAAATCGCACAGTTGTGGAAATGGCAAGAACATTCAAATACTCAAATCAAGACGTCGAGTTTCCGCAAGCCATATGGGCGGGAATTGACAATATACTCTCAACAGAACAGGAAAGTCATCAGAAACAGGGGTTTGTCCATTTGAGCTATGGTTTGGCAAAAAGCCGAGAGTCAAAAATTTTCGTATCATAAGCTCAACTTTTACGCACATGTTCCAGCAGAGAAGAGAAAGAAGATGAACGAAAAGGCTTTAAAAGGTTACATAGTTGGATACGATAGTGATGAGCGATACAGAACAAAGTATTGTTATCCAGAGATGTAAAGTTTATTGAGAAAATTGGTAGCTGTAAGCTAAATACCAGATTGGTTTTCAAGGATATGACAAAAGATCCTAAAGAAGAAATTGAAAACAAAATAGATAAAGAAAATCATACCGAAATATTTTCAGAAGAAAGCAAAAATGAAGATGCTTTAAAAGAAAGCGACAGTGAGGAAGACTATGAGGCAGGAGAACAGAATTTACAAACTCCAAGGAATCTAAGAGATAGATCAGCGCTAAGTAAACCAATGCAGTTCAATGACTTTGTCATAATTGAGATTTTTCCAGAAACATTTCAAGAAGCCATCAACAGTAAAGAGAAACTTGAATGGCACAAGGCAATGGCAATGGCACTGATCATGGACGCTCGTATCTTTGCCACCAGGTAAAAAAGCTTTGCCCTGCAGATGGCTATTTCCCAAAAAGGAAAATCCTGATGGAAGCATTTGATAACCGAGCTGAAAATGGAGTTCAAGATCGTGTCTGAACTGGCTACTTACTTTTTAAGACTGGAACTTGAGCAAAACAAAAATTTCATTAAGATTAGCCTATTAGGTTACGCTCAGAAGATTTTATATCGTTTTAGATTTGCTGAGTGCAAACTTGTTTCAACACCAGTCATAAAATGTTTGGAAATGTCTGAAACAGGAAAAGAAGATGCAGCAGAGAGCCGGTTTCCATATTGTCAAGCAATTGGGGCTATAATGTATCTCATGTTTGGAACTCGACCTGATCTAGCATTCGCTGTTGGATTTCTGTCAAGGAGTCTCGAGAACGCAACCCAAGACAATGTTGTTCAGCTAAAGAGAGCACTTCGATACGTCGCTGGATCAAAGAACTTACACCGCTGTTTGAAGGAGGCGATCAATTCGACAATTTTACCGATTTTAAAATTAAAATGAAACTTTCAAATTGTCGGCAACAAAACTAATAATAAAACCGTGGAAAAATATTAACAAAATCACTTTGGTGTGCTGACAGCCCTATGGAGGCAACCATGTTGTTTTCGAACACAGAAGTTCGAAAAAATACAATCTCTCGAACTCCTGTGACACCCACGGTTTTTTCAAGAGATTTACAAACAAACCAATGCCAAAGTCTCTAGAGATTTCCGTGACACCCCGAATTCTATTTGTCTTTTATTCCATTAAGACTTAATTTGTTTGCGACGAATGATTTTTTCAGCAAACTGATGGGGCTGACCGAATCTAGGAGACATTCTAGAAATATAGGATTCAAATTAAAATCTGGGGAAATAGTTACACATTCATTCCGACTGCCAGTGTTCGGTGACTTCTGATATACTAGACAATCTTTGATCAAATGTCCCATTTTTGCGCATGCAAGGCAGGCGCCATCTTCTCGGCTTACGGCATTCGTTGGCCGTATGCCCTATACTGTAACAGTTGGAACATTTCACATTGCGTTTTTGACGCATCTCGCCCTTTCCTTGTTTTTGGTTGGCCACCTTTATTTGACCCGATTGTTGTTGCTGTTGCAGCGGTATCATTAGCTCTACATTTTGAAAGCGTGCATCAGCTCTGCCTTCGACGAGAAACTCTGCAACTTTGCCGTATTGCGTAGATGTACTTCCGTGTTGCCTTCGATGACGTATTCCAGAAACTTGTCTTCGTCCAAATTTATGCAGTTTGCCAACACCAATTTTTCATTGAAATACTTACAGAAGTACTACATACTACTCATATTGATCTGCTGAATTACCCACAGACTCTGCCATGACTCCTGGATACGAAAATAGCCACTCTTGTTCTTTGCCTTATAATTTATTGCAAATAAGTGCATAAGTGCGTATTATCATCCACTTTGTAGTTGTCGCGGACACCTTTTAATATGGTCAGCCACTTGTCGAATTGATCGCCTCCTTCAAACAGCGGTGTAAATTCTTTGAGCATCTCAAACAATATTTTATTTTCACTTATCTTTTTATTGTTTATTTGAATTTTGAAAATTTTCAAGCTCCTCTTGATATCGTTGAATTTTTTGTTGTTGTTTGAAAATTTCGAATCGCTGGAGTACCCCATCTATTCCACCGTGCGCTTCTTCTTTCATTTTGCTGCTACAGCCTGCTTTACGTTGTTGTTGTTGTAGCCGTCGGCCTGCTATACATTTTTGTTGTCGTTGTTGTAGCCTTCAGCCTGCTTTACGTTGTTATTGTGATGTTTTTTTTATTTCATTCTCTACGCCGACTGCATTGGCGCAGTCGTTGAAAATTTTGATCACCGCCACGCCGTTACCATCGCACCGTCGAGAATTTTCCACAGCGACTTCTTTTGTGGTTTTCGTTCACTAATATCTTCATTTCATCACCATGTATGTTAAATACTCACATCGATATATATACATATATGATAATTAACAACTCTGTTTACAGTGTTGTTCGAATAACCTTAATACTACTGTTACTTACATACGGTAATGTTTCGATACAGCTACCCCAAGTGAAATCGAAAGAAAGAACCAAAACACTTGGTTTTGGGCTCTAAAAATTTGGAATAATTCTAGGATCTCAAAACTAGGCTCGGAATATTTTATTTTTGAGGAAAAATGTGTTAAAAAGCTATTTTTAGTTTCGCCGATACCCAAGCATCGCCAAAGTATCGAAAAGTCATCGAAATGTCTGTAAACATTAACAGAGTATCGAAAAGGCATCGAAATGTCTGTAAACATTAACAGAATAGTGCTGGTCAGCGTGTCTGTGCTTACTGAGTAGTGTTGGTAAACAATTCGGGCTGCCATACTATTCGATAGTTGAAGAAAACAATTTACGCGCGAATATATTATATTTTTGAAATATATGAAAAATAAAATTAAATTGATTATACTTTTTTTTACTTCTATTCAGAAATATATTTACATATTTACATATGTCACATACATATATTATCAAACTGAAATTGCCAAAAACAAATGCATATATATACATTTATGTTTATTTTATTTGGATAAATGAACAGCAGCTGCTGTCAGCATAGAAATATATAAAACAAAAAGAGATTTTAGAAAATGTTTTGTATATCTATATAAATATAAAAAACATTAAATTTGTACTTATAAGTAAGTTTGTCATAATAATAATAAAATAATAAAAATTGTGGAAATTGTCGAAACTTCTTTAAATGGCGCTGTTATGGCAAGATTTGTGCTGTTGCTGTTGCTGTTACTGCTGACCACCGAGTTGCAGCCACTGTGCTGCCACCAGCTGAGTTGACAGCCGTACATAACAATAGCTTGTTACGCTCCAGATGCTGCTTCTTGGAACGCGAACAACCTGTGCTGCTGTTGGTCTTTGGAGAACTGCTACTCTTGCTGCTGCTTTTATGACGCGACGACGACGATGATAAGGATGTTGGCGAGCTGTTGGAAACATGTCGATATCGTCTCTGTGGGTGAGCCCAACAGTTCCGCTGCTGCTGCTGGCTCCAAACGCACACCATCCTGACTTTGCTTCGCAACGCCAACTGAAGCCGTTGATGTTGCTGCTGTTGTTGTTGTTGCATTGAAGCGCTACGACAGCTAAGCGTTGTTCAACTTGTTGGGTATGGCATCCCAAATGCTCGGATGCTGCAATGCAATACGATTGTTGAAACCGGCCTTGGTAAGGCTGTTGCTGCACGCATTGCAGATAGCAATGTCACGTAATGCTTGCTTGGGCACAATGTCATATTATGCCATGTCCGCTGCATTTAGGCTGTTGCCTGCACCATTGGCAACTTTTCCATCACCACTTGCACCACCACCAGCTCCACTAGCAGCACCACTTCTGGCGCCACGGAAATGTGTCTTTCCGGCAAGAGGGAGACAGCATGCTGCCCAATTGTGCAGCAGCTGTGGCTCCACCAGCGTTCACATCATGCTTGGATGAGTTGGTCATGTTTGTTGTTGTTGCTGTGTTTGGAAGTGTTGTAGTTGTAGTGCACGTGGTTGGCGGTACCTTTGCGTTATTTATTGTACCGGGTTGTACCGTGCTCCGTATAGATTAATGCTGTGGCCACATCATTCATGGGCATGTTGTTGTTGTTGTCACGCCTGATCCTGCTGTTGCTGATGCTGCTCCTGGCAGTGTTATGTTGCGAATGTTGTTGCGATACGAGAAATGGCAAGTGGCAAATAAAAGGTGGAAGCTGCTTGCGGCTTATGCTGATGAGAGAGAGTTAGCTTGGTGCGGCGAATGGTACTTGCTGTAATAAATATAAAAAAAAACCCAGGAAACTTCGGTAACCATCTTCAGGGCATAGATTTTTACACGTCCGCTCTGTGTGGCGTGGAGTTGTCAACAGTTGACAAAAAAAAAACAACTATTGTTTTTAACTAAAGACTGACCTCAAGCCAACTAAGCTCCTCTATTTAAAATAAATAAAATAAAATAAATAAAATGTGCAGATTTTAAGGAGATGTGCAAGTTAGAGTAAGAGAATCTGATCAAGACTCAATGCGATTTCTGTGGAGACGTCAAGACATTGGAGAGATCGAGATTTACAAAATGCAAGTGATGATTTTCGGAGCTACGTGTTCTCCTTGTTGTGCACAATATGTAAAAAACGTGAACGTACTGAATGCTATGGAATGCGAAGACGCGATAGTAAAAGCAATTACATCGAAGCACTATGTGGATGACTATGTGGCGAGTTTTTCCACTGAGAACGAGGCATACGAAGTAAGCAACGGAGTCAAAATGGTGCACATGAAGGCTAATTTTGATTTGACAGGATTTATTTCCAATTTAGCGGAAGTGCAACATAAATTGAGCAACAGAGAACACAACGAAAAGGAACAAGCCGGTATGATGGTTAAGATGGAATGCAAATATCAGTCGACAAGATCTTAGGAATGCTTTGAGAGAACAAAAGAGAGAAAATTAATCTCGTAGATCCAGACATAGTTAGCGGAGTTAAGCAATCAACAAAAAGGCAGCTGTTGAGTTTTATAATGTGTGTCTATGATCCGTTTGTAATGCTTTCGAATATGATGATGTATGGTAAAATTTTAGTGCAGGATGTATGGCGCACTGATATACACTGGAACGACTTGATACCAACGACTATTTTTGAGAGCTTTTAGCAATGGATACAGCAATTAGAGAAGGTTAAGCACTTTCAAATATCCCGCTGTTACTCACCGAATTTTCTGTCCCAAGATGCTAAGACAGAACTTCACGTCTTTGTCGACGCTAGTGAAGAGGCGTTTGCAGCAGTAGCATATTGGCGTATCAGCTTTGCGCACCACTAAAATTATAGTCAATCTGAAAAACTTCATACTGGATAGCCACGAAGTGATCGTTAATAGAGCAGTATTATGGTCAGAGTCACGAACAGTTATTGCATGGATCCGCTCAGACCATCGGCAATATGAACACGTTTAAATGCAGCTGATAAAGCCACAAAAACGTACAAACATTGACTATGAGTTGAAAAATACATGGGCAACAGGTCCGTCTTTTCTGAAGAAAGAAGAATGTATTTGGTCACGACAGGAGATGTTAGAGACTACGAAAAATGACTGTATTGAAAGACGAAAGACTTACAGCCTTGACAGACATTGCACGATTTTCTAATTACCTACACTTGAAGAAAATTATGGGTTGGATAATAAGATTCAAGCAAATTATTCAAAAGTCAGGTAATGCAAAGATAACAGGCGAACTGTCATTAACGGAGTTGAGTGAGGCCGAATTGACCTTATGCAGATTGACGCAATTTCAGGTATTTGTGGAGGAGATTGGTGCGCTACAAAAACACTTGATAAAAGGAGCGCAATATATACTTTGTCACCCGAGCTGAATGAAGTCAGAGTATTGGTTGTACACGGCAGACTTGACGCCGCCTCGATACTACCTAAGAGGGCTCGTCAGCCAATAATTCTTCCAAAAGGACACATGTTGACCATCATAAATAAAATAAATACCATAAAATATTTCATCATCCAAATGATGAGGTAATAGTGAACGAAATTCTAGGAAAATTTTGGGTTCCAGAACTTCGTAACGTCGACAAACGTATAAAGACTTTATTTCAATATTGCAAGAATCAAAACGCGAAGCCAAATGCAACATTAAAGGGACAGTTGCCGATGGATCGGGATCCGCCGTACAATAAGCCATTTACCTTTACACGACTGGAATATTTTGGACCTGTAATTGTCACAATTGGGTGACGAAATGAAAAACGATAGCTAGCTCTCTTTAACTGTTTGACAGTTTGAGCTGTTCATTTGGAACTCGCTGAGAACCCATCCACAGATGCGTGCATTATAGCAATCATAAATTTTGTGAACAGAAGAGGCATTCCAAATACTATTCGATCTGATATGGGCATCAATTTTGTCGGCGTGGACAATCAACTTAGAAAAGTAAAAGACTTATTCGACTGGGAGTATATAAAAGCCGAATTATAAATTAAAGAGATTTATTGGAAATTTAATTGCCCAGCCAATCCAATCTCAAGAGGTTGGGAGCGTTTGGTCCAATCTGTAAAATGCGGCCTAGCTGTTGCATTAAAGGAACATGCACCTAGAGTTGAAACGATGAGAAGTTTTCTTATAGATGCTGAAAACATTGTAAACAGCAGACCTCTAACACATGTACTTGTAAGCATCGATGAGCCTGAACCACTTACGCCGAATCACTTTTTATTGGGAGCAATGAATTCTACTCAAGAACGAGGCCCAATTGTAAGCTTTTGTCATCGCAAGCAATTTCGTATTGCACAACAATTAAAAGATAGTTTTTGGCGACGCTGGATAAGAGAATTCTTTCCAGCCCTGACAAACGAACAAAATAGTTTGCTCCCGTAAAGCCTATTAAAAATGGAGAAATAGTGTTAGTATGCGATGAGAATCAAGCAAGAAATAGCTGGAAAAGGGGTGGTGTCATACGACCTGTTCAGGCAAAAGATGGACAAGTCCAAATTGCAGAATTTCAAACATCATTAGGTATTCTAAAGCGAGCCATCTCAAAATTGGCATCCTAGATGTAATAGGTAAAGCTCCGTAATCGTTTTACGGTGGGTAAACGACAATTTAAAAAGAAACAGCTTAATTTGAATGCGTGTATTCTGTAGCCTTGAACCCAGAATGAGCACTGCAATCCGGTTCCGATAACCAATTTTATTTTTTATTTTTCGATTATTACCAAGAAGGATCGATAGACACTTTTTCAGTAGAGAGAGCAAAGTAGGCATGAAGTCGTGAGCCAATACTAATTGTTGAACATCATTGTCGCGGATCGAATTAAGTTATCGATTGTAAGTATTTAGTAGTTTTGATATGTTTGCATTTTTGCCCTATGAATGTGTGGGCACATTGTTATCGATTTGGGCCCACCATTATTTTATATTTCCGGTCACTTATTGTCGCGAGGTAGAAGGCGCAGGAGGAAAGACTGCGGTAAGAATATTAGGCAATATAAAGTAAGGAAATAACCTCTGTATTTTAACAGAATAAAATCGTTGGCCCGAGAATAATCATCATCAAAAAATATATGTATTTGAAAAGAAACGACAGGAGATGTTAGAGACTAGGCCCGCCATTATTTTACATTTCCGGTCACTTATTGTCGCGAGGTAGAAGGCGCAGGAGGAAAGACTGCGGTAAGAATATTAGGCAATATAAAGTAAGGAAATAACCTCTGTATTTTAACAGAATAAAATCGTTGGCCCGAGAATAATCATCATCAAAAAATATATGTATTTGAAAAGAAACGTTTAAAATTAAATAATAAGATAAACATAACGCGTTCGTGTTTTTAAAATAATCCGATTAAAGAACAGTCGCAACAATAAGCATTCGCCTATAAAAGGACATTAACTTGAACAGAATTAGAAGCCAAGCCTTTAAAATTAACTTTTTGCGTTCTAAAATTTAGATAATTAGATTAATTATTATATATGCTATGATATATAAACTAATATTATTAATGTACTTAATTAAAAATAACAACTGATATTATTACTCTCGGTTCCCATTAAAAATGGGAAAAAGGGAGTTATAAAGTACTGAAAATGTTACACCGAAGGAGGCATTTCCGAATATATAAATATATGATCTTGATCAGCATCAACAGCCGAGTCGATATAGCCATGTCTATTTATTTATGTTTATTTATTTATTTATGTTTATTTATGTTTGTTTATTTATTTATGTTTATTTATCTATGTTTATTTATCTATGTTTATTTATCTATGTTTATTTATCTATGTTTATTTATCTATGTTTATTTATCTATGTTTATTTATCTATGTTTATTTATCTATGTTTATTTATCTATGTTTATTTATTTATGTTTATTTATTTATGTTTATTTATGTAAGTTTATTTATTTATGTTTATTTATTTATGTTTATTTATTTATATTTATGTTTATTTATGTATAATTATGTTTATTTATGTTTATTTATGTTTATTTATGTTTATTTATGTTTATTTATGTTTATTTATGTTTATTTAGGTTTATTTATGTTTATTTATTTTATTATGCGATTATTGAGAAATTAAAAAATTTTATATATAAGAAATTAAAATTTAGTTTATACTTTAAATTAAAATTATAATTAAAATTAAAATTAACTGGGATAAAAATATGTCAAAAAATTGTTTAGAAAACCCAGCCAAACCCAATTAGACCAAAAATAAAAAAGTTAGTAAAAATTAGTTGGCAAAAATTGTTAAATACGAGCTAAAAAATATTAATTGGGAAAACCCATCAAAACCCAATCAGGCCAAAAATAATAAATAGAAAAAAGTTAGTAGTAATTAGTTGGCAAAAATTGTTAACTACGAACTAAAAAAGTTAAAATAGAGTTTTTAAGAATAAGAAGAGAGGATTCAGAATTGAAAACACGAAAAAGTCTGTTATAATCAGCACAAAGTACTCGAAAAGGTTCATGCAAGGCATAGTTACTAGTACAACGAGAAAGATTAAGTGGTACAAAGTTACGGGTAGGTCGAGAAGGAACTGAAAAATTTATTTGACTCATCAACATAGTGGAGTTGATTTAAACATTTAGTAATCTAACTACAAACATTACATAAAGCATAATACGGCGATTAGTTAAAAAGGGGAGGTTAATCAATAGGTGTCTACTAGCGGAAGGATGTAGGTCAATGCCTGAAACCCAGTTGAAACCCCGCAAAGCGAATAGCAAAAACTTATTTTGAACAGATTCTACTCTGATCTGGTGAATCGGGTATTGTGGAGCGCAAACACAAGACCCATATTCTAGAATTGGACGAACAAGAGCGGTATAGAGTGTTTTAGTTGTATAAGGATCATCAAATTCTTTTGCCCACCGTTTGATCAACCCAAGAACTTGAATAGCCTTATTAACTGTCACTTTAATATGAGAATCGAATTTTAACTTATGGTCAAGAAGTAAACATAAATACTTTATCTTACATTAGAGCTGTTCAGCTGAAGCAAAATAACTTCGCACCAAGAGAAAAAAGAATCAAGATCGGCCTGTAGTAAAAAACAATAGGACAAGTCATTATACGTTAAGTACAGCTTCACATCATCAGCATACATCAGAGTGTGATATGATGACTACCTTGGGGAACGCCAGAAGTGACAAAGACAGGAGTAGATAGAGAAGTTTTGAAAATAACTTTTTGGGTCCTATTATTTAAATAGTCAGAAATCCAATAAAGAAGGTTGGGAGGAAATTCGATAAGGTGGAGTTTATGGGTTTTCGATGGTGGGTTTTCCACTGGTCCTTTTAACATATTGGTATTGAACGAAATTCCTTCAACCATCGCTGCTACGTCAAATACAAGTCTAATTTTTTTATCTTCCTTATATTATACACGCCAAAATGCGGTAGGTACCAGGTACGTGGTTCTAATTTGTTTTATTCTCGGTCAGTCAATTTTACGGCACACCCTATGTCTACAAAATTTAGTATTACTTTTTCATACTCGAAGTCATGGATTTTATTTTCGATTGTTCGCAGTCGTTTTAGCGCCATTTGATAGCTTTCAGGTAATTTTATATCATCTTCTGACCATAAAAGTGCTGTTTCGTAAGCACCATCAACCAATTTCGTTGTTTCGGCTGGTATTTTGCGGGCTCTGAGAACGTCTTTCAATTCCAATGGTTTTAATGGAATTCTTACTCCAAATTTTTCTATGGTATACTAATAATTTATAAGCGCATGCCTATCCTCATCTATGCTGTCATGCTTGTCACATGCATGAAACACAGTAGACATTTGTTCAAGTGTTTGCGACTGGCAAGTCTGAGTTGAGCCATAAATCAGCCAACCCAATGGATTTTTAACAGCTATCAAGACATTTTCCAAAAATACGCTTACGCTTAATACCCCTTGATTGGAAGATTTTACAATGTTTTTGCAAACATTTAAGCCATGGCCAAGACGCAGAGATCCAAAGCACAACCTTATCTTCTTTACCGTCGCCCATCTTTCATTGACGTCGGCCTTGGTAAATACCTCGCATTTTTCAAACATGTGTTCTCCTTTACATTCATAGCATTTGATTGCTGTCCTATCTTCGGTGAAATCCCTCGTTGCTTGCATTATAGTAGTTTGAATAAAACGGCCTCTGTAATGTTCATTGCCATTCTTTTTACACAGACTCTAAAATGACTTATGTCAGGATACGGATAGATGATTGGTGCATGCATGGACCAATCAATAATGATTCTTATAGGAAGTTTGTTGACAAGATCACTCAATAGAACTGGGTTTTGTAAGTGGTGCACGGCATTTGTCGATCTCAGAAATATGATCAGATTTGAGACCTTTGCCGTAAATGGTTTAATTTTTTCTAAACTGCCTTCCGTTATCTTCGAAATTTCGGCAACCTTATCCAGCTGACTCCTTATTAACAGTCCCGAATTTCCATATCTAAATTGTAGGTGCTCCATTATGTGTTCGACGTTTTTCGGGTTGATCAGGATTCCTGCCACTTCTTCCCTAGCTAAAACTTTCAAGCTTTTTTGCAATATTAATAAATTCTCTAGATTAGAATAGCCAAATGCAGCAATAGTTTCATGAAACATACTGCTAAAAAGGGGTCAGTCCTCAGCATTTCCGTCAAATGTAGGCAAATCAATCACCTCTTAAATAACGCTGCTTACTACCCATTTCGAATGCGTTATATCCCTGCAACCCCGTAGCACCAAATTTGGACTCACCCTGTACCCTCTTGCCGTGCCCGGCACCATAATTCAATGCACTAGCAGTATATGCAGCGCCAGATCCACTAGCACCATGGTTCGGAAGCCGTGATTGTCGCCTGAAGTAGCCTCATATATCGATGCGCCAGCATTCCAAGTGGTGTCGAGCATAATGAAATCCATTCGCACCAACCTGTCGCATAAGGCCCATTCGGACCACCTTGTGTGGTTCCGAAACCATGTTTGCCGCCTGGAGCAGCGCCAGAAGTTGATGTGCCACCAGTCCATGCAGCATCAGGCCCATTCCGACCACCTTGTGTGGTGCCAAAGCAATCTTTGCTGCCCGGAGCAGCGCCTAGAGCCAGTGCGTCGCCCTTCAAATCTGAAATGGAATCTACCTTTTGCTAATAGTAAATCACTTCTTTTTTAACAGCAGATAATTCTTGGGTCAGTTGTGCTATAAATTTCTCCATCATTTCTTTCGTCAGTTTTGTTACGGACGGGTTACTTAGGGGCAGCGCCGACCAGACAGTTCTCTCTTTAGGGGTGGGTCTACCCATGCCCGCCGTCACGTAAAATCACGAAAACACGAAATCATCAGTAAACTACAAAAAATACAAAAGAAACCAAAAGGCAACAGAAACGATAACAAAAACTTCGGCATTGAAGCGGTGGCCTGCCCTGCCTGTGTTATAAAATCATAATTTTGGAACAACACCCTACCATGCCAGATTTTAACTGGCAGCTATCCAAACAACAATAAATTTCCCCTCTCCTCCATCAATGACAATTAACCAGACATATTAAACGTTATAAAAGTGCATTGAATTCAATTCATAATAATATCATAACATAATTAATTTATTTAGGGAGTGCCCTTATTGAAGGTTAACATTGGCCTTTCTGGGGCATGTTAAATAATATACTAAGCAAAGGTGGTTTGGGTTTTAACCAAACATAACGCGCACGTTAATAATAATGATGTTGTAAATAAATAAACAGGATTACAAAAAAAAGATGGTCACACTAATGTGCCATGTTCAACAAAATCGTTAACGGTTGAATTTAATTTAAATTAGGCCAGAAGGGTCATAGCTAAATAAGTAAATTAAACCGATAAATAAGGGGGCGGATAATATTTGGTCATGTCAATAACACTTACTTTTTCCATATAGTACTCACACATCATTTAAATTACATACGTTGATCTTGGGCCCAGGATGACGTAGCGTGATGTTCTGTTAAATAAGCAAAGGCATATTAACACAACTATAAATAGCATCCATGGCACCTATCGGCATATTATTTCATATTTACTTTAAAGGCGAAAAATCGTTAATAAATCTTTATTTTAATTACAAACAAACAAATACAATTAATAATACATTTTAATTGAGCTGGCTTAACAGCGGCTCACTATAAACAAATCAGCCGGCTGTTAACTTAACAGCAACAGCGATTACTCTGCTGCCGTGCCAAACAAAAGAGGCTGAACCGATCAGCTGATTTTTGCAAACAATAACAAACTTAGGACTTGAACAATATGCTGATGCTTTTATATGCTGGACAGATGAATAATGGCATTTAATTTAAAACACAGATACATGTAGCCTGCCGTGCGTCTGCGCGACGGTGCTGGATGGTGGCGTTATCACCAACAACAATCCCCGTCTACCCTTAATTTCAGCCTTCAGTGTGGGCAGGATGCGTCAAGGCAGACCCAGAATATGCCAGGCTCGCAATTTGACTCGCCTCTGGCAGTCGGCAGTAACACAACAACTCCGCAAACTTGGCTGCTGTGTTAATCACCCTGGGCGTACTCCATACGATCTCCAACTAGCGGATTGCTGAACGGCCGCTTTCACGCAATCTGGGGCTGCTGGTGTTGTTCCGCTCCACGGTAACCCAGTGGAGCACCCTCACTAGGCACTCTTAGTGTGCAACACTCACTCGCCGAGGGGCTGCTACGGCATTGCGAGGTTATGTGCGCTATGCGCGCCTGCGCACGATAAAAAACTGATCTTCGGGAGGGTCTTGCGGCACGTACGGGTGATGCTGGAATTTTAATCCAAATTAAAGTAACTTTACACTAAGCAAACACTAACGTACATTTGCCGCGCACCTTCACTTATGACATCGGCGCTGCACGCCTTTTCTACAACTGACCTCCAAAATGAAGACAATGTAGTTGCATTTCCGCTAAGCTTAGACTATCACTATTTATCATACTCTCGCTTATGCCCTTTTGGATAAGCAAGCGTACTTTGAATTCAATATTGACAAAGAGACATCCAAAATTCAAAGCGGCTACTCTTAACGAGCGGCGCTGCCACCTAAGTCCAATATCTTTGCTCCGCTATCGATAGGCAAAGGCCCACATGCAACCGTTTTGCTGTTAGTTTTTCCATCATCTTTTCCATAGTGCTCAGTAGATCTGTCTGGACATGTATATATATACATCTATAAATCAAATTCGTCATTTGACTTATTGACTTTATCTATTTGGTCACACATTTTGGTCTTGTGCGTTGGAGTTGAATTCTGTTCGTTTTTAGTTTTGACGACAACCATATTATCACTACCCATTGCACATGTGTGTGTTTGTGTACAACTCTAGCGACGGACTTATTCCGATACTTGGCCGTGAGCTTTATTTTTATAATTGTTGAAACTGTTGCGACTGTTCTTTAGTCGGCAAATTTTAAAAACACGAAAGCGTTATGATGATGATTTTCAACAATTAATATTGGCTTACGACTTCATGCCGACTCTGCTCGCTCTATTGAAAAAGTGTCTATCGATCCTTCATGGTAATAATCGAAAAATAAAAAATAAAATTGGTTATCGGAACAGGGCTGCAGTTTCTTTTAAATTGTCGTTATATGTTGATACTTTCTAGAACACATATTTTAATAACTATGTTCCATGGTAAACCATTTGAACGTATGAGTCGGTTGTTGATTTGAGTATTCTTTTAGATTCAAAGCATAAGTTTGACAATCATACTTTATCTATGACAAATCGTGCCTATGGAGTATTTGGATTCATAAAGCGTTGGTTAAACTAAAACTCTTTATACCTCACTGGTGTCCCCAGTACAAGGTTCCTCAGGACAGAATAGAGTCTATACAAAAACAATTCTCTTATTGCCCCGGGGTCTTAACTGGAATCCTAACATTCGCATGCCTCCTTACCGTAGTAGACTTTTACTAACAAATCTTCCCTTGTTCTGATTATAAAATTCTTTTTCATGTTATAAGTTATGCTACATCTATTCCTAAACTTAGAACATCACTCCTTTCTCACCTATCTAATTCGTAGGCTTTGTATTTCATATTTTTGTATTTTTTACTCCCTGTTCCCATTAAAAATGGGAAAAAGGGAGTTATAAAGTACTGCAAATGTGTGTAACAGACAGAAGGAGGCATTTCCGACTATATAAACTATATATATTCTTGATCAGTATCAACAGCCGAGACAAACTGCAAATGTCCGTCTGTCTGTCTGTCCGTCTGTCTGTCTGTCCGTCTGTCTGTCATGTATTTTTTTAATATTATTTGCCTGTATTCATTTAGTTGTATCTTTAGTGTGTTTCCAACATACTAACTTCTTGATCTGATTGGGTTTTTTCCTGGGTTTTCCCCAATCCAGGCAATTAAATGTTGGATCAATTTTTTAATTTTAATCATAATTTTAATAATACTTTTAATTAATTTTTGTAAATTTAATCTTTTCCTGTGTCGACTGTTATTAGTCGACATTAAATTAAATAATCAAAACAAAATAAATAAATAAAATATGTTATATCTATGTTTTAATAAATAAAATACCACAGCGAAAATATATATTTCTATATATGTATATAAAAGTGTTCAACCTGACTGATTGAATGACTGACTGATTTACAATTGTTGTACAGCCCACATCATAAGATTTACAAGGAAGAATTTTTCACAGAAGTTTCGTCCTATGCTGAAAGTGCGTACTAATCTCGAATTTAGAAAATTCGGTTGGGAAGTGTCGTAAATTCGCGGAAAACCGTTGCATGCAACTTTTTTGTTTTTCATCTGAACAGCTTCAAAGTCATTTTAAAAAATCTATATAAACAAGTAAGAATGCTTCAGTCGAGTGTGCCCGACTATGAGACGCCCTGCTCCTAACTTACACTCAGCAACTCAGTGAAATTAACTTTTCCAGTGCCTGTCAAACTTTTTCTTCTGCCTGCTGAGACGGGGGAAATAGATTCTTCCATAACGTTGGTGCTATTTATCAGTGGGTGGTAAATCGGGCGAAAGTTGAGCTTTTGTGCGATAAATGTTCACTTTAGCTGCTTTTCCGAAAATCGAACCAATCATTCTGATTTTGGTCTAAAAAAAATTTGAAAAACATTTCAGAATGTGATTTCCGGTGACGGAGGTTGACTTTTTTGCAGGGATATATGTTGAAAACAATAAAAGGGTCCTTAACAGTGCTGTTAACGTTAAGAGAGTAGCAAAATATTTGGTTTTGCGCAGAAAATTGTTGACAAAAAATCGGTCAAGCTATTAAAACAAAAAATCGATCGATTGGTATCGGATTTCACAACTTTGAACGAAGTTTTCTTAATTAGGAAATCGGAAAAATTTAAGAATACGATTTATATTGTAATATATACGAATATATGGTAAAAAAAAAAATAAAAAGAGTTGTAAAAGTGCTGTAAACGTTACCAGAGTAATTAAAATAGCCCGATTTTTTGTTAAAATAGTTGACCAATTTGATGTTAAAAATCTTTACCAGCTGCTCCAAAATCAACAGCTGAAATAGTCTCTCTTGTAATCGAAAAAGTTCTTATCGATGTGTTCCATTTCGGTTTTGTTATTATTTATTCATTTTTTCATTGCGTACATACTTGGAAATGCACTGTAAAGCTTCTTTTTTATTATTTATTAATTGTTGCTACTTTACACTACTAATATTCGTTGCTGAATAAAACAGTTTTCGGAAGAATATTCAAGCTTAACGGAATATTTCATATATGAATAACGATTTTCTGCCCATTTCATTTCTGTTGAGGTGGACAGGGGCCTCTGTTGGGAAGTACAATTCTGTCAAATTCCATATTAAATGTAAAAAACTGCGATATGTTACGGACTGTGTGTTGATATCCAACTGGAATATTATTTTGCAGTTTTGCTTAACAACATATAAATGCGAGAGTCTGAAATATATGTTCTCTTAAATTAAATGAAAGTTCTGCTCTACAAAATTATCACTGGAGTACTTGTGAAGTGTAATTATTTAAAACAGAAGTGATTAAATAAATGGAACGCTCATAAGTAAACATGTAGGTACACACTAAAATGCTGTATCACATATGTAGATATGTGTGAAAACATTTAAAAGACCCGCCCTGTGGGTATATACAAATTTGCTGTTCACAAAACCGTCAACACTCTAAAACTGAATAAATCAAACCTATTTATTGGCAACATTTTACTGAAATATTTGGTTCGGTTCTTTTAAAATGTTTTAAAATGTTATGTACTACACATGCAAGTAGGATAATAGTATAAGCGCCTACCTTGCAGTTCTGCGAACTAGCCCTTGCCTAGCTATCTGACTAGCCCAGCCGGTCCACCACTGGCCCGCAGACTAGCCCAGCCGGTCCGTCACTGGCACGCAGACAAGCTGGCTCGTCGGGCTTTGCATCAACGTAGTCTAGACCGTGACTACGCTAGTTGGACTAGACCATGGCCTGGCCCACGTTGATTAGTCCGTGGCCAGGATGGGTAGATTAGACCATGGCCTGGCCCGCGTTGATTAGTCAGTGGCCAGGATGGGTAGACCAGACCGATGCGGCCTAGACAACGCTTAGGCTAGCTGACTAACGAATGGGCTAGGCTATGCGGGTTTCTTAGGCTAGCTCAATGAAACACAGATTTTATTTTTGTTTTCATTTAATATTTTTATTATCAAAAAAATAAAAATAAACAACAAATGCCTGCCTGGTTTAAAAACTATTAACTATATTATTTTTATTCCCTGTTCCCATTAAAAATGTGAAAAAGAGGGTTATAAAGTACTGCAAATGTGTGCAACAGACCAGAAGGAGGCATTTCCGACTATATAAACCAGCGGTGGGCAAGCCCTTGCTCTGGCTTCTCCCAGTGACCGTTATGTTAGCATGCTTGAGATTTTCGTCGCGACAAATACAACAACAACTGTTTTTTTGGTGCAGCTGAAAAAACACGCAACAACAAACACACACGATTTTTGGCGCGCCGCGGATCGTCATAAAAGTGTTCATTTTGCTATGATTTATGACTTCTGCCGCGTCTTTTACACTGAGTAAAAAAGCGAAGTAGATTTTGATTTGCTATGATTTTTACTAATTGCTATTGGCAAAATTTTCAAAAACCCTAAATGTCTGAAAATAATTTTTTTTTTAGTGTAGACTTTTTTTTATATTTTAAAATCAAACAACAACAATACAGCGATGGCTCGAAATGCTTCTCGACGCATAGAACCCTTAAAGTGTTCATTTTGCTTTAATTTATGACTTCAAAATCGGTGTTTGTTGTAGATGTTGTTGTACTGCTCTCGATTCAAAATTTCGTGCCCACCGCTGATATAAACTATATACATGTCGGCGCACACTAAGAGTGTGTGGATGTTGGTATGAGTGTATGTGTATGCAGTCTCGGAATTTCACTAGAAGACTAATTTCACAAGTATGTTTATATTGCATCAGCCTCTAAGCGTGCTGTGATAGGTTGTCTGCATGTTGTCGCTTAAGAAGTGCCGTTTTAGCGAGGCGACAGCGTAGCGTCGCTGTCGCCGAGTGTGGTTCGGTGGTAAACACAGAAAGAAGACGCAGGCAGTTGCGTTTAGAACTTGGCGTGTGTAAAGCCGAAACTCGCTGCGCTACTACGATGTCGCACGTTAATAACCCAGCTGCTACATCAGAAGTGGGATCTGGCTCGCTACCTAGTGAATCAGATGGGCCATGGCGAATTTTAGTGGAATTACAAAATAAAAATTTGATCGAGCTTATCAAAGTCGTACAATCCGCGACACCCGAAACAACAAATAAAAAAACAATTGTGCTACCAAAATTCAACGCAGACCTTGATGGCGCCGACGCATCGGCGTGGTGCTCAACAGTAAATATAATTTTGGCAGAAAATACCATAAAAGACAGCGCGTTGGTGATGGCCTTGAGTGCTTCGCTGGAAGGTAGTGCGTCGCAGTGGCTTTCACAAATATGTTATCCTGACATAACGTGGGACGAATTTAAAGAACTTTTCATGCAGCGTTTTGGCAGTGTAGAAACGCCAGCGGCTATGTTTCTGTCAATGTTAGCTAATTGTCCGACCGATGGTGAATGCCTCTCCAATTATGCTAGTCGTATGGTGACGTCACTTACCACGAAATGGCGCGACATGGACGTGGAGGAAATTGCAGTTTCTGTGACGCTTGCGAAGATGGCTCACGTTGATAACAGATTGCAGCGCCTAATCTTTACTTCAAATATGCGTACCAGAAGTGAATTGCAAAACGAGCTTAAAGCATTCACGTTCAACAAAAGGAAGAAAAATTTGCAAGAGGAAATGTCCTCACCTGACATAAAGCGTCCGAAATTTTCAACAGTCAAATGCCATTTCTGTGGAAAATTAGGCCACAAGATGATGGAATGTCGAGCTAGACAGCAGTAAAATCATCCCTCGTCTCTGGCTATGAACAGTAGCGGCAGGAGTGCATTTGGCCACCAGCAAAAAGCCAATGTAACCTGCTTTAAGTGTGGTGAACTTGGTCATATTTCAACACATTGCAGTAAGCCCAAAATGGATAAGGTCAAGGATACACACCAGATGAAAAGAGTGGAGCTATGCGAAGTTGTTGAGCCCAAAGGAGTGATGGTTCATCATGGTCAAACGTTTATAGCAACATTCGACTCTGGAGCGGAATGTTCATTGATAAAACAAAAGATAAGTGTTAAATTAGTTGGTAAAAGAATTAACAATGTAGTGATGTTAAAGGGTATTGGTAGTGGCGGCATATGTAGCACATTGCAAATACTTAGCAACGTAAAAATTGGTCAACACTGTATTGAAGTTTTGTTTCATGTTGTGGACAATGAGTATTTGAAGAATGATATTATTATTGTCCCCTGGATTTAATGTTATAATATCACCAGGAAAATTCGAAATTATTAGATCAAAAACTGTAAACTATTGTTCAAATGATGAGAAATTTTGTAAATTAAATACTGATCTTGTTGGGGAAGATAGAGATAAATTACAAGATTTATTGGAAAAATATTCAAAATCTTTTATTAATGGAATTCCATCGACTAGAGTTAGTTCGGGTGAAATGAAAATTAAATTAGTAGACCCAAGAAAAATTGTTCAAAGAAGACCATATAGGCTTAGCCCAAATGAAAGAGAATTGGTACGAGACAAGATTAATGAATTATTACAATGTAAAATTATAAGGCCAAGTTGCTCACCTTACGCAAGTCCCATTATGTTTGTCAACAAAAAAGACGGTACTCATCGTTTGTGTGTTGATTACCGTGAATTAAATTCTAATACAGTCGCAGATAGATATCCCTTGCCCCTTATATCAGACCAGATAGCCAGACTTTATGGAGCGAAATATTTCACATGTTTAGACATGGCAAGTGGGTATTATCAAATTTCCATGCACAAAGAATCGGTAGAGTGTACAGCATTTGTCACTCCAGACGGGCAATACGAATTTTTGGCAATGCCTTTTGGGCTCAAGAATGCACCTTCAATATTTCAACGCACAGTCATGCAAGCACTTGGAGACCTTGCAAATACGTTTGTTGTCGTTTATATGGATGACGTAATGGTGGCTGCTACAACAAAAAGTGAGGCTTTGGAAAGGTTGCAAATTACTCTTGATTGTCTCACAAATGCTGGATTTTCATTTAATATAAAAAAATGTTCTTTCCTCAAGTCAACAGTTCAATATCTGGGATATGAGGTGAGTGCAGGTGAAATCCGCCCGAATCCGCTTAAAGCTACAGCATTAACTACCTTGCCACCTCCTCAGTCAGTCTCTGCTTTACGCCAATTCATTGGATTGGCGACTTACTTCAGGCAATTTATGCAAGGATTTTCCTGTTTTATGAAACCGTTATATCTTTTAACTTCATGGAAGAATGATTTTGTGTGGAGATCGGAACATGAAGAAATTAGACAAAAAGTTATTTCTATCCTTACACGAAAGCCAGTCTTAGTAATTTTTGATCCGAACCATCCTATTGAGTTGCATACCGATGCAAGTTCTCGGGGATACGGTGCCATCTTGTTACACAAAATCAACAACAAGTCTCATGTCATTGAATATTTTAGTAAGGCTGCTTCTCCTGCTGAATCACGGTATCATTCCTATGGATTGGAAACCCTTGCTGTTGTTTTGTCTATAAAACATTTTCGCCATTATTTATTGGGTAGAAATTTTGTTGTCTTCACTGATTGTAACTCACTTAAAGCATCAAGACTTAAACAGGATCTATGTCCCAGGGTACAAAGATGGTGGGCGTATTTACAGTCTTTTACATTTGACATACAATATAAAGAAGGTAAACGAATGTCTCATGTTGACTTCTTTTCAAGAAATCTGCCTTCAGCAGAGTTGACTTGTAAAATTCCAGAAAAACGAGTTAATTTGGCAGAAATATCTGACAATTGGCTTTTGGCCGAACAGCGTCAAGATTTTGAAATAGTTAATATTGTAAATAAAATGAAAGAAAATTCTCTTGCTGAGGACATTGCCAAAACTTACGAGTTGCGAGCAGGAATATTATATCGAAAAATTCAGCGAAATGGCAGAACTCGATCTTTACCAATTGTTCCTCGACCATTTAGATGGTCCGTAATAAATCAGATCCACGAGTCCATCATGCATTTGGGATGGGAGAAGACTTTAGATAAGGCTTACGACTATTACTGGTTCGATAACATGTCCAAGTATAGTCGGAAGTTTGTTGAGAACTGCATTACGTGTAAAATGTCAAAGTCTTCTTCGGGTAAAGTTCAAGTAAGTCTTCATCCAATACCAAAAGTAAATACACCTTGGCACACCATTCACATCGACATAACCGGAAAGTTGAGTGGCAAGTCTGATCAGAAAGAGTATATCATTGTTCAGGTGGACGCCTTTACTAAATTTGTTTATTTAACCCACACGCTTAAAATTGATGCTGAAAATTGCATAAATGCTGTCACGTCTGCTATTTCTCTGTTTGGAGTACCAAATCGCGTGATAGCGGATCAGGGCAGATGTTTTGCCAGCAGTAGATTTAGTGAGTTTTGTTCACAACAAAAAATTAATTTGCATTTGATCGCGACAGGTGCAAGTAGAGCAAACGGACAAGTTGAACGCATTATGAGCACCTTAAAGAACTTATTAACCGCCGTTGAAACTAGCAATCGATCTTGGCAAGATGCTTTAGGAGAAGTTCAATTAGCTTTGAACTGTACGGTTAGTCGAGTGACAAAGGCAAGCCCCTTAGAATTGTTTATCGGCAAAGTTGCCCGCCCGTTGGGATTGCTTCCACCCTGCGATATGGTAGAAGAGATCGACTTGACAGAAGTGAGAGCACGAGCAGGTCAAAATATTTCAGCCGCAGCAGCATATAACAAGGAGCAATTTGATAAAAACAAGGCTAAAGTTGTTGGATTTAGGGTTGGAGATTTCGTATTGTTAAAAAATGAAGAGAGGCAGCAAACAAAGTTAAGTCCAAAGTTTAAGGGGCCGTTTCAAATAACTGAGTTGTTAGAGGGGGATAGATATATGCTTAGGTCCTTGACAAATAATAGAAAATATAAATATGCTCATGATGACTTAAGAAAAATGCCAAATGAGTATGTACCAGTTGAGTTTGAAAGTTGTGAAAAGGATTTAAATAATGAAAAAGTTGAAACAGAAACTGTTGAAAGAGACAGTAATGAAATGGTTGAAAAAGAAACTGTTGAAAGAGACAGTAATGAAATGGTTGAAAAAGAAACTGTTGAAAGAGACAGTTATGAAATGGTTGAAAAAGAAACTGTTGAAAGAGACAGTAATGAAATGGTTGAAAAAGAAACTGTTGAAAGAGACAGTAATGAAATAGTTGAAAAAGACACTGTTGAAAGAGACAGTAATGAAAGCATGTAAAAATAAACTGTTGAAAGAGACAGTACAGGTGCCTTAAGGGCTAATAATGAAATTTGTAATAATAATGTAAGCACAAGTGCAAAACAATTGTTTTGATCATGGCGTGTGGCGCATTAGATAACATAGTGAGAAACCTGAATGGTTAATGATAATGTAAAAATTAAGATGTAAATTGTAATGGAATTTATAAGTTATACTTGAATAAACTTTATAAGTTGGTTATTTGGTAACAAAGCATCTTTGGTAAAATTGCACGAGGTCGTGTAATGGTCAGGATGGCCGTGTCGGCGCACACTAAGAGTGTGTGGATGTTGGTATGAGTGTATGTGTATGCAGTCTCGGAATTTCACTAGAAGACTAATTTCACAAGTATGTTTATATTGCATCAGCCTCTAAGCGTGCTGTGATAGGTTGTCTGCATGTTGTCGCTTAAGAAGTGCCGTTTTAGCGAGGCGACAGCGTAGCGTCGCTGTCGCCGAGTGTGGTTCGGTGGTAAACACAGAAAGAAGACGCAGGCAGTTGCGTTTAGAACTTGGCGTGTGTAAAGCCGAAACTCGCTGCGCTACTACGATGTCGCACGTTAATAACCCAGCTGCTACATACATATATTCTTGATCAGCATCAACAGCCGAGACGAACTAGCCATGCTCGTCCGTCTGTCTGTCTGTCCTGTCCGTCCGTCTGTATGAACACAGATCTCGGAGACTGTAAGAGCTAGAGACACCAAACTTAGCAGATCAAGTTTATTTCGAATTTCGGATGCATCCCTCCGTACCCCCGCAAATCGCAAAAAACTCCCTCAGCCACAATTTTAAAGATAAAGCTTTAATTTTTGGTATACATACAGTGGCGAGCAAAAGTGAGTGCATGGTCACGACACTGACTTTCGTCATTCATAAAAACAGAACCATACAAGAAAATATAAAATTTTTTTTTTATTTTAATTTTGTTACTTTATTTATAACAAATACGATAAAGCAACAATAACAAATTAAATGGATTCAAAGAGTTTGAAAGAGAAATCGAAAATAACCCGCATAAACTCAATTTTGCACGTTTCAAGAAACCCAATTCAATAACACGCTTTTTCTGCAAATGTATTGCTTGACGCAGGCGAGCAATCCCCTGGTAAGAATTCTTTCTCGTCTATTTCAATGAATGCTGAAAACTTAATTGTACATATATTTTAAAAATTGTTTTTTAAAATTTGACTTTGCAATAGTACTTATCGATGAGCGCTCTGTGCAAATGGTCAAGCGACTTTAAGCACCTCTTACCACCCACCCCAACGATATTGCTCTCATGTGCAACGTCGTCAATAAAAATCTTTTTTATATTTTGCACCACTGAGCTGGTGTAGGCGCTGATGCAAAGCATTTATCTGTTAAAAAATATTTTGTTAGTAATATTAGACGTTAACAAATACCATGAAAAAAAGTTACGTATTCGTCTCGATGACGCTTCCCTATTTTCTCGTTCAGATCGACGAGGCCATCGAAACTTGTAATGGGGCAGCATGACAAGCGGCTAGTTCGCTGGGTTTTGCTTGTTGTCAACTGGCCCATCATTACCTTTAACTCGGCCACTTCCCCGAGCACAGCCTCAAATTGACGATAGATTTTAAAAATATAAATAAATAGTATAAGTAAATAAATAACAATTATTGTAGAAACGAACCTTTAACTTCTGCCACCTGCTTTGCCGTGTCGATCTTCATGTTTTCTTAAATTCAAATTAAATGTTATTAATAATAAAAGTAATAATAATAATAAAAAACCTCCCAATTTACCGAGATGGTCCTCCCATTTGAGGCATTTTGTGCACTCGTTTTCTTTTGTCTGTAAATTTAAAACTTTATTTTAGTAGTAGCTGTAATGTTCACTTACATCGGCAGGATAACTTAATTTTCTTAAAAGATCTTTGAGTTCCTTTCGACATGTCTTAAGTATAAATAAAAAAATTAATTTCAAAATAAAATAAAAGTATTATAATTATATATTATAAATATTAATATTAAATTAATAATACTTATAATAATATAGTGTAAATATAAATATTAAACTAATAATATTAATAATAATAATATTAATAATAATAATATTAATAATAATAATATTAATAATATTAATGATAATAATATTAATAATAATAATATTAATAATATTAATAATAATATTAATAAAAATAATATTATTTAATATAACAAATTATATATAAAGTTACTAAAACCTAATATAAGTGTAGCATTGGCATATCAAGTAACCTATTTCTGTATGGAAAGCAAAGTCCCTTACATTCAAAATTTTTTAAGGGAAACCTCTCCTCCACCTCATGGTCTTCAAAATCTACAATGTATATACCTAAACTTGTGGAATCTAGAGGCTCTTCAGACAAATATATTTATTTTTAAATTTTCGACGATGAAAAAGCCATTTAATAAAACAGCAATTGTTTGGCTTCCTAGAACTTAAAATGCTCCCTTCATAAAAACATTTACCTCCCACAATTTTGGGTTCTGTTTCATTTACTGGCACTGACAACTTTTTCTCATTGATTTTCCTGTGAATCTGCTCTAAAAATTTTTTTAGGTTTTTTAACCATAATTTTCATGCTTTGTAAGTAGTTCTCAAATGAGTACGATGACCCCAAAGTGGGGTCACTTACCTGTTGTATCGTTTCCTTTATGTGTAAAAGACTGTGCACATTGTAGGAAACGATATTTTCACCAAAAAGGTTGGGAAAACTATAAACAAAAAGGTTTAGCATGGATTGTGCACTAGAAAGACTACTTTCTCGTAACATCGGAAAGCACAACATGCTATATGCACAGTGAAGCAAAAGAAACAAATAATATAAACTATCATTAATCGCACCATGAAGAACTACAATCTATACACATATATAAAAATGGTATGACATTTTGGTGAGGAATAATTACGTGAGAATGGCTGGGCCGATTTGGTTCAAACTTTCTTCGTAATTGCCAGGAGAAAGTTTCGAAAAAAAAACCCACCAAAAACTTCGGGAAATTGAAAAAAAAAGAAAATTTGAAAATTTTTCAATCAAAGTAGCTTTTCCTAAAATTACAAATATTGTAATTTGAAAATGTGTCAAAAAAATAAGGCAAAAAAAAATTTTCAAAAAAGTAATAAAATGTATCGATAATGCATGTCTGAAATCGTCGTATTTGCGTCAGCATGTCAAGAAGTTCAAATTGACCACGAACATGAGAGTCGCCTTGCAGAACGACCCTTCGGCAGCGGAATTCTCGAGACAACTGTTGCTTGAAAATGGACAAATTCCTGTTGATGTTTCGACTGGATTGACGTCATTCGCTGAACATTTTTAATGTTGAGGTATCTTATTCATTGTTCGTTCGGTTGTTCGTCAAGAAACTGATGAACAATGTGATTCAAGCGACGATCATCAAGGAAAAATACAAAGGAGAAGAAGTACATACCCCTCGAATTCCGATTATTCCAACTGATCTTCCAATTAAATTCAAGCGGATTCAGTTCCCAGTACGATTGCCTTTTGCGATGACAATAAATAAATCGCAAGGCCAAACATTGGAAGTCTGTGGTATTAATCTAGAATTTCCATATTTTTCGCATGGACAGCTATACGTTGCCTGTTCAGTATGTAAATAATAAGAAGACGTTTAATGGGGCGAGACAAAGTTCGCCAGGTGCGCTAATCCCTGTATATAAAAGAAACTGCCTAAACTCTGTTGCTTTCCAATGGCATATCTCGTCTAATGAGCAAACTATTTGGTAGTGAAGGGACCTATTGCAACTAACTTATGGAAACATTTGTCTTATTTTCATTCGACACCTTATAACTTACTATGTTGCTCATTAACCAGAAGACAAATTTTCGCATAACACCCAAGTCAATGAGGTGCATGCAATCTAACGGAATATGTCTAATCATATCTATTTTTAATCGAATGCTGACTTTTGCCTCCGAAGTACTGCTATAGGTCAATACCCTAACAACTTTTTTTCCTACCTGTGTGCACACAGGCACAAGTATGCCTGGAAGTACTGCTAATGAAAGCTCTTGCAGGAACATCGCAGACAACATCCCTAATTTCTGCTTTGATATTTCTCTGTTCTATTTGTAGCGCGTTGTCTATAATATACAAATACTCAGTCGAACATTTGCTTAAGAATGGAGAACTTAGTTATATTGTTTATTTTAGTAATTGTTGCACTTAACTGCTAGAAACTTCCACTCGCAACAATAACAATACGTTTAGGCACGCGTTCGAAGAAGAAGAGGCAGACGAATAGAGAGCAAAAGAATTAAAATTTCACAAACAAAATGCAGAAGGCCTCTCTTGTTTTTTGTGCAATTTCTATATAATCTATTCTCATGCTCTTCTTTTTGACTAGCCGATTTTGCACCATATTTTTCTCTCTCTTCTGCTTTTGTATCAGTCCATGCATCAACGTAGCACTGGCCTGCCGCTGCATCAGCGTAGGCTACCTCTGGGCTAGTACTGGCCTGCCTTTTCATCAGCGTAGGCTAGCTATGGGCTAGTACTGGCCTGACTTTGCATCAGCATAGGTCAACCATGGGCTAGGCAAGCCAGCAAAGTCCTGCTGAGAGTGGCATGTCTGCATAAGCGTTTTTTGCCATGTCATGTCATGTGTCCCTTCCAGTGTACTTCTTTGCAACAGCTTCGTCTAGCCCGTGGCTAGACTAGTGTTACTAGAAAGTAGTCCAGCCCGAATGCGACACGCCCGTACCAGAACTACTGGGTGGCGTTAGAATAGATTGTTCCTTTGGCAGCTATAATATATAGTCCGATTTAAAAAAAAAATGTAGTCAACATGTAAATAACATCCTAAAACACAGAATAGGTGAATTTGTATAATATAAATTTAGAAAGAAAAAATGTTTTCATACAAATATTTATTTTTCATGCACAAACTTTTTTTATAGTATAAAGTGGTCCGGTTTTGATGACTTGATCAGAATGTATAAAATGTCATTAAACTTTGGTAAAGTGAGTTTGAATGATTTATTGCTAAAAAAAAAAAATGAATTCAACCTGTTTTTCAACCGATCGTTTACCTGCAGAAGGCAGAAGCATCTGTGCAGAGGCTTTTGCGATGGCTTTTGCGATGACAATAAATAAATCGGAAGGCCAATCCTTCGAAGTCTTTGGGATAAATCTAGAATTTCCCTGTTTTTCGCACGGTCTATATATACAGTTGCGGTCAAAAAAATAGTAGTGCGCTGTTGTGTTGTCGAAAAATGAAAAAATAGTCAATAAAATTAATATTTTAATTTTAAATGTTATTTTTTTAGTTAATATTATTTAACTTAAAGACAATTGAAAAAAAAATTTGAAAAACTTTTCAAAGTTTTAAAATATAGTTAAAAATACTGAAATATACGAAAAAAAATGGGCGGTCAAAATAATGGTATGGTAATTTTAGAAGTTAATTAAATTAAAGATCAAAATCATATGTCAACTTCATATGCAGAAGACATTTGGTTTCTTTTAAACATTTAGAACTAATTTTTATGAACTGACTCTCAGCGTCTTTTCATGGAAACAATCAAATCTGGTCATTTCTCTAGATGAGTCACTGTTAAGGAAGTCCTTACAGTCTCTCAAGCTGCTAGATGATGGTTGACTTTTCTTCCAAGATAGCCTTCTTGATTTTTCATTTCGGCTCAAGTCTGGAGACTGTGCTGGCCATTCCATCATATTGGTTCCATTGGAGGACAACCATCGTTTAGCCAGTTTGCTTGTGTGTCTTTGGTCGTTGTCATGTATATGGCGCCTGCTTACGTTTTGGAAAACCGTCTTCATTGTTTGCTTATGCGCCGGAAAATATATAATAATATATAATAATATCGATTCTGTTTAAAAAAATAAATACATTAAAAATTGAAATATCTACATATGTTTTATTAACAATATGTAGACTTTGTGGACAGCAGCTCACACTAGGAACGAAGCAGAACGAAGTGTGTAAGAGGCGAAAGATTTGCTGTGAGTGTCCGATCAGATCGAGGTATATACCGATCGAAGTTATAACTTTTGGTAACTCACCTGGTTCATGAAACGAGCAGGTAAGAAGGGCAAAATTTAATGAATTTAAGCTTATAGGGCCGTTGGGTCTTTTTGGTATTTCTGCAGCACACAAATATTCTAATTCTGAATATGCGTCGAATGACACCTCATTCATCCCAATCTGACAATTTGTTCAAAAATTATGAACATTTTAAAATTAGACTGGCCTCCTCAAATTGAGATGAAAAGGTTGTCTATTTGTTTGTATTAACGCGTTGAGGTAGCTATCTAGAATTTTGTGAACTTGTTCCCATCATAACCCAAGAAACGTTTGCTCTACCACTTTTCTGAATACCCGCTAGTTTAGCGGGAAAACACTAAAGACCGCTTAACTTGAGATGCCTACAGTTTCCAAACCAAAGAAGCTCCACAGACACGTTCTACATTTCATTGGAAAGCTTACCTTGTCTGTTTTTTTCTTAAAACACTCAGGTGAAAACTACAGGTGAATCAATTTTTTTTTTTTTTTTTTTTTTTGTAAATTTAAAAGAAATTGGCCCAACCGATGCTAATAAAATTTATGAACGTTGTAGACATTGAAAATCCGCAAGTTTGGGTATACATCACATATCTGGCATAATTTTGTTTAGTATACTTGCTACTATTTCTACTACTATTTCACAATGGGCCTTAACGAGTAGCCCGAGTATGTTGCTTTTTGCAAAAAAAAACCTGGTTTCAACTCCCAGTGCAGGAAGTCGATATCGTGCGCTTACACACGCCATAAGCGAGCGGTGCACATTGCAAATTACACATACATTTTTCGTTTTTTTGTGCGTCGTGGGTATAGGCTCGTAGTACCGTTAGGTACTCTAGTGTATTTTGTTGTTGTATTATCGTTTTGTGTACACTGAAAAAACGAAAATGTGCACTAGCTTGTAAATCTTTGACGCGTGTGTTCTGCTCTCAATTTTTCATTTGTCATTTAATTTTGCAGGTTCATAGTTTTTTTTTGTTCTGAGTACACATGGAAACAAAAGAAGATTTCAGTATATGTGCGTGCGATTTCTTGGTGCCTACACATCCATAAGACAGCTTTGGGCAACCCTGTTCTACAGCTATCTTGATGAAACTTGGCACAAATGCTTCTTCTTATTGCAGGTAGTACCTATAGTTGAATTGGCCAGATCGGACCACTATGCAAATCTTTTCTGCATATAGCTACCATAGGAACGATTGGTTGAAAATAAGTTTTGGTACGAAAAACTTTTGTTTTTCAAAATAACTCCACTAAACTCACTTTATCTAAACTAAAGCACGTTCTACACATGTTGACCAAATTTGATCAAAATCTGACTTCTGTATCGTTAAGCTGTCATAGGAACGATCGGTTGAAAATAAGTTTTTGTATGAAAACTTGTGTTTTTCAAAATATCTCGAGCATATTCACTATATCTATATTAAAGCATGTTCTACATATGTTGACCAAATTTTATAAAAATCGGATCATTATATATAGATCATTATAGCTGCCATAGGAAAAATCCGATGAGAAATAAGCCGATTAATAATAATAACCGCTTTTCTTCCTGTCTACCACCATTCGCGCAAGTCGCCAAAATCATATATGTTTCAGAGTTATATATTTCTTATATTTATCAGAAAATACTTCGTCACAAATTTAAATATCAGAACACTGTTAATAGTGCAGGGATTTTATGCAAGCGTGGGGTGAGCATGTCAAAAGCTACCCGAATTGTTAAACAAGCCTTTCTTTCTAAATGTCAATATAACAAAATTTCACAAAGTCACCAAAGTTTTCCTCATTCAGCATTTAAGTTTAAATTCCCCGCACAATAAAGAAAATAATCAGCTGTTCATTGAACAGTCTGGCAACTCTTTTCCCAGAATTGCCAACTACATTGCTGATGTGTCGACACTCTTCCACGTAACGTTGTCAGAATTAAACATCATTTTTAAATTGTAAATGCCCGAATGAAAAGTAGGTACATTTCGATTTAGGTAAAAACGGGAACATGACAAAACGGTAATAAGAGTTATTTTTGATTTTTAAAATAAGTGTTATGGAACAAGAATTATTTCTAATTTTTACAATAAGACTTATTACTCCCTGTTCCCATTAAAAATGGGAAAAAGGGAGTTATAAAGTACTGCAAATGTGTGTAACAGACAGTAGGAGGCATTTCCGACTATATAAACTATATATATTCTTGATCAGGATCAACAGCCCAGATGAACTAGCCATGTCCGTGTGTCTGTCCGTCTGTCTGTCCGTATGAACACACAGATCTCAGAGACTATAAGAGCTAGAGACACCAAACTTGGCTTGCAGGTTCCTGTATACCATACGCAGATCAAGTTTATTTCAAATTTCGGATGCACCCCCCGCCCCGCACCCCCGCAGATCGCAAAAGACTCCCACAGCCACAATTTTAAAGATAAAGCTTTAATTTTTGGTACACATGTATGTTTAATCAATGTATTTCGGATGTGTAAATTTCAACACGATCGGATAAATATCACCAAAGTTATGGAAGAACTTATTTCCCCTGTCTCAGCAGGCAGAAACAACAGTTTGACATGCACTGTGCAAGTTGAGTACGCTGCTTGCTTGTGTTGCCGCTGAACTGCTTGAAATGCAAGTTGGGAGCAGGGAGTCTCGTAGTCGGGCACACTCGACTAGAGTATTCTTACTTGTTTTTAATTTATATAATGTAATTTATTTTTAAAAAATCGTAAATAACTCTGGTTCGTTAAATTTTATTATCAAAATTGGCTTATAAATTATTCCACGTTTTGAAAACTTGGTAACTAGGCCAATTTTTTTCGTGTATTCCACCATTTTGTTGTAAATTAACCTCTGCAAGGGTATAAAAAGCTGTCAAAACCACAACTTGGCACACATTTTTGTTGTATTAATGTTGATCAACTGCGTACATTTCAATCCGATCGGATAATAAACATCAAAGTTATTAAAGAATATATTTCCACCGTCTCAGTAGACAGAAGCAGCAGCTTTGCAGGCACTTTCCACGTTAAGTAAACAGAACGCAGAGTGCAGAGAAAGCAATGCTTGCACGAAAACAGCGCAGTGCAAACGGAAGTGTACCTTGCCGAACAAAGTCTCATTAATTCCTTTCTTTACAAAAAAATTTACCCATATGGTGTTTTTAGTAGATCAAGCACATTGGATTTCGTCATATATGGTGGAATTCCTTTCGCCTTTTTGGGAATCAAAAGAGATTTCGAATTGAGTTCAGAACATATCTTACTTGTTATAGGAAGATATTACTTACTCCTACTTAATCCATTCGACCCCAACGTTGCCTGTGACCATTTTCTGTTGCTTAACGGCTAACGATAAGCGCTCCCTTTGTTTTTGTCCGCTCATTCTTAGTGATAACGGTGCTTTTATCTTGATCTTCTTCAGCCCAGTGATGATGACATTATTTCTGCTGAACATTTCTTTAACTTTTATATCTTTTAATCCAGCAATACAAGGTCAGATGTTGGCACTGTTCGATTTCAGAAAAAGCTTAGGATTTTTTCAAGAGCCTTACCAGACTGTGCAATTAAGTTCTAAATCAAATTATTTGGGGTAATCTTTAAATTTTCGTACTTTCTACGAGAATAGAAGAATGCGATGGTTACTATGATTCCCAAGCCTGGGAAACCGCTGGACAAACCTGATTCATATCGACCCATTAGTTATGGCACTTCAGAACAACTTTACCACATGTTAAGTCATGTTTTGGACAGTTTCAAAGAAAGCTATACTGTCTGGTTGTTTTCTTTGAAGTGGTCTGGCATCAAGGACAACTTTTTAAGCTTTAAAGGTCTCTTTCACCCCAATTGTTCCTTATTTTGAAATTTTGGCTGAAAGATAGAAACTTTATGGTCTTAGCCAATGTTACTTTAAGCAGCTGTAGACTCATTAAAATCGTGGATAAAATTAAATTTTGGAAAATTTTTAAGGAGAAATTGCAAAATCAATGGTAATGGTAATATGTAGGGGCAGCTGTTTCATCAGCATCCAATCCAGTTTTGACGCCTTTCTTTTGGTGACGCCAAGGTGCTTCACCGTGTTGGTCCTTGGGATAACGTGACCTTGGTATATTAATCGAAGTGAAAAAATTGAAATGTTCTTTAAAAAGGCTAGAATGGGCTTATATAGTCATGTACACCCAAACATACCTTCACTAATTAGAATAATCTCATTATATATGTAAGTACATGGCAGCTGAGCTTTCACTAGGAGCTTTTAAGCCTAGAACTTTAAACATAATTTAGTAGATAACAAGACTTCAAGCAATACACACGTACCAAGAAACAATTTGATTAAACAAACATAAGTCATTCTGTAAAAATCTTGTTATGCGACAAAGAAGTCGAAATAAGTCTTTATTTCGAAGGCTATCACAAACATCGTGGAGACGACGTCGAAGTCGTGGCGAAGAGCATCGATCAACTTTCTATATAGCTTCGGACGAAGAAGTCATGACAGGAAAGGCAGCGATCAACCTTTCCATCTAACTATATCTTGACCGTTAGTGAATATGCAGTTATCATATATAATCATATTTAATTCACATGATAGAAAGACTTTCAATCCATTCATAATATAATAATTCAATATATGATATTTAAAAATAACTGAAAAAAGTAGCATTTGAATTTATCTCCAGATTTTGTGGGTCAATCGAATTACTATACTCAAGAAAACCAACAACCTACTTAAGGGCATTTAAAAATGTATAAAACTTTTTGCAATTTTGGCATATCCATGTAAACGGCTTTTATAATTTAATAGCCTCCGCTTAATAAGGGTGATGTATTTATTTCTTTGTTAAAGCTTTGCAGAGGGTATTATAATTTTGTCACGAAATATGTCTCTTTATATGTGTGTTTCAGAACTTAATTCTAGATCTATCTTGATGAAACTTGGCACAGATGCTTCTTCTTTTTTTGCAGGTAGTTTGAATCGGCCAGTTCGGACCACTATAACATATAGGAACGATCGATTGAAAGAATAACTTTTTGTTTGAAAACTCACTATATATAAGTTTAAAGTTTAAAGCACGTTCTACACATGTTGACAAAATTTATTTAAAATCGAACTTCTATATCTTATAGCTGTCATAGGAAAAATCTGTTAAAAAAACTTTTTTCATACAGATATTTCAAGCAAACTCGCTTGTACTCAATATTATTATGTACCACACATACTACCTGAGTTTCGCAACATTCCGGTTTTTATATCTTAAAGTTGCCATAGGAACAATCGGTGATAAATTAAGTTACCTTGTTCAAAACTTTTCGGCACGCCGAATATAACTTTTCTTTATTGAATTTTTTGACGTTTTTCTTACGTTTTAAATCGTTTAATATACATATTTTTGCTCATAAATGTCAATTTTAAATCTAAGTTAAAGTTCAAACGGCAATGTCCTTAAACTTCTTAGATATACGTGATAAATAAAAAAAAAAAAATTTATATGGCAGAGTTGTTTGCCAAAAAATTTTCAAAGTTTGTTTTATTCCAACTTGAATTTTTTTGAAGTGAGTTCAAATAATTGACAATAGCTTGCGTATTACAGCACCGATTTTAAAAAACAATACATCAAATGAAAATCAATATTTACATTTACGTTTTACATTTTGGACATACATATATCTAGTAGTTTTGGAGGTATTGAGTCCAAAACTCCGAAAATATTTTTTTTTGCAAACATTTTTAATTGCAATTCAATTTGAAAATTCGAGGAAAGGTCGAAAAAAATGCAGTAGCCTTCAATTTAATTTAATATAGTTTAATATAGTCGTCACTCGTCAAAATCTATTAGAGAACTTCCAAGCTACATCCATTTCAGGAATTCAACATTTTGAACATTTCCAGAACACTGCAATTTCGTTTAATATTCTATATGTTTTGCTTCCGTTATAACGATTTAATAATTTCCTTATAGCGAATTTTTGTATACAACTATTTTTTCCACGCCCATAAATCAAACGCTTATTGTTATTTCGATTTTTTGGTGTTTGCTGTTGTAAAAATGTATTTGGGGCTAATCCAAAATTATAAGTTTGTTTACCAGCTTTGTTAAAGATAACACCATCACAAGTAACGTTTTCATCAGCTTTCCGTTTGCTGGTAAGCGTAATTGCAACTCATTGGAGCAAAATCATAACATTAGTTGTTTACTTACATAGACACACAACTCTTTCAAACAATTATTTTTTTACGAATTTTCTAGATAACGAAGTTTATTTCTGTTACCTTTAGATTCGCTATATAGAAGTTCGACTGTAATATAATAATCTAATAAATATATAGTGTAATAAAAGTATAATAATAACACTGTGCAACAGCAAAATGTACCAAGAACAGCCACTATAATTTTCTTATGTAAAACCAGTCTCTGACACATTAGGTTCCAAGAAGTAGTTTTCCTGCGAACATGATGCCAACACCTCTGACTTGTCCTTTGAAAGATCTAAATCCCTTATTATGTCATTAAGTCTAGATTGATTGAAACGCCTTTGTGCATATAACACACGAGTCATTGACTAACTTTCCCTCAAATGCAGTAACCACTACTGCCTTTTCGGTACCTATTTGAATGTGTGTGTCGGACACAAAATTCGCCCTTGGTGAATTCATCTCTCCTGATCTCTGGGTCACAGAACCCGGTCGAACGCAACTCCACGTCGAGCCATAAGGCCAAAGGCCACACGGACAAATGGCTCTACCCGCGATATGGGTGTTAACCACAGCCACCACGAAACTCCCACAAATCTGCATAGACTGGGCATACACATACGATGTGCAACCAGTTCTCAGAGTCAACTCTGCATAAGCATGCAGGCGTGCTGCTCTGATCGATCGATTAGCGATTCATGGGCTGTAAGCAGAAACCCAGTCTTCGGCTGAAGACGAAGCTTGCGTCCGGGAAGAATTGATGAGTCACCCGCCCGGGTTCATCGTCTCTATCGCACTTGAGCTGCCATTCTCGCAACAAGCGTTCGTCCAGCAACGCCTTGATCTGCTTCAAGTTAAGACCTGGCAAGTCAAGTTAAGACCTGGCAAGCCTCAGGACAAAAGTTTGTGTTTGAACGTTTTGAAAAGTAAATTAGTTTTCTTTGAAACGGTAGATAGACATTGTCGTTTCTGAAGATTGGAACACTAAAACCTGCAAATCATCAAAACCTATTTATTACCTACATATTTTCCAAACTTTTAACAATAGATTTATAAGACTTGATAGCAAGATCACTGATCATCTCATTAAGAGATCTAACAACATTTTTTCACTCCTATTCCCGACCCCTAAAATTGTATGTCACACACCTCTATTGCAGGAAGCTAAAAAATATTTCATGAAGCGTCTGTTAATTTATTTGAAAGATAAGATATCAAAAATGTTGCAAATTTTGATTGATCAAAAATATTACGGAATCGCCTAATCCCGACCTTGATAGGATGATGGGCACAGCAGGACACAGACTTCCCCGCAACTTTCAACTGTAACGTTCTCACTTGTATTAAATACTTTATATGTTGATATATCCCATAAAGAGCATTATAAAAATAATTGCATGCATTTACAATTATTCACTTTTAAAAGAATTGCAGCTAATGTTTCTAAATTTAAAAAAATTATTAAACATCTTTACTATTAACTTTCGATTGGTATAGTACACTTTAATATAACTTTAATTTAATAAGAAGAGAAAAATTCTTACAAAGCTTATCTACATATATAAAAGACTTTATTCCCACTGGCGATTGGCAATCAACGCAGGGCCCAAACCATAAGAGCTTGAAGGCTGAAACTGTCGCAGTAGCTTACTCCTATGCCGAAAGTGAGCACTAAACCCGGATCTTCGAAAATTGGGTCGAGAAATGCGGAAAACAACTATTTTCTTTACCATCCGATCATTTTCAAATCTATTTTCATCTATACAAAAAATAATTTATGACCGCATACAAATTTTCCGGAAAATTCAAGGTTGTATGGGTTAAAGTTGAGTTTTCATGCTATTTGTTTCAAACTAATTTTCATAGATCTAAATAAAAATTCATTAAAAACTGTATTCCAATTTTCCCGAAAATTCACCCCCTTTGTGGAAAGTGGATGGTAAAAAAGGCGAACGTTGAGTTCTAGTGCGATTTGCTTCAGACTCATTTTTCAACCTCCACATAACAATATATAACAAGTAAGAACGTTGCAGTCGGATGCACCCGACTGCGATATACTCTTTTTTTGCGCTTCTTTGCGAAGTCAGAAGTGGGCGTAGCAATTGTATATTTTCTGAAATCTTTCAAGTTTTGCTATAAATTTAAATTTGGTTGGGCCCGTTCTACAGGTTTGGGAGAAACAAAACTTGCTTGATTGCAAGGGCGGGGGTGCGGGTGGCAAAATAATTTTTTCCAATCTATTTAGAATGCGTTAAAGTTAAACTTGTTGGGGCGAAGTTAGATTTTCGTGCAAATATGATTTTATACGGGGCGTAGCACCACACGTCGGAAAATGCTAGTAATAATATGTTTTAGTGATTAATAGCATTCCTTTTTGCCATTCATATAAAGTCAATTTATTTAAAATCAAGAAATCCAAACTGGAGATATTTACATTTTTCTAAGGTCACTTTTGAAGCTATTGAAAAAATCAGTATTTTTTTATTATATTGAAAACAGTCACACTTTCTAAAGTTTTGACTTCATTTTCGATTTTACTTTATGAATGACTTTAAAATTGTCAAGATCCGTGCATTTTTAAAAATTGTTCTACACTTTTATGATTAGCTCATAGCCGCCCCTAAACAGGGCGTGTCATACTAAAAACATTCATTTTTACTCAAGAGCTAATTACTTTACTATTTGTTCATCAATTTTAATAAAATATCCCTTGAATTGACCTATAGATAACCAAAATTTTCATATGTTTTGTTTAAGGAGAAAATCCCGTTTGAAATCTAGCTTTTTCTTTAGATATGATATTTTGATGCAAAATTTTCAGTTTAAGTCTAAATAGCGCCTAAGCCAAGAAGAATTTTGAAAAGTGATGTACAGGAGTTTTTAAGACATTATTTGATGTTTGAAAAATGAAGTTTCTTAAGAGTCCAAAATTTGGTTTCGAAGATATTGACAATTCTCTGGGTGTACCTTTTTGAAAAATCGAAAATTTAGCTTTGCTCCATTTAAGTAATAAGTATGAATACTTAAATTATTACATAATAAAATTTAAAATTTAATTTCTCGTTCCACTTGTTCACATTTTCGTACTTACTGTAGTTGAATTTGGCCACTTCGAAAGTGGACACGGTCGCTCAGGTAAGCTGACATTCGGTACACAAATGATGTGTAGCTCGCTACTTCAGGCGCTACAAAAGTCATATTCGTGTGCAAGAGTTGCGATTTGTTGCGCTATGGAATTAAAGGGATGTGCACCGCTGATTTAGCACTGAAATATACAGAAGCGGACAAAAAAATCCTGACATCTGATTTGTGCTGGCATATACTCTTTTTTTAATTTTTTTTAAAAAAAAAAAGAAGGAAAAAAGAGTATATTGGGTTTGTGAAATGTCCGTCTGTCCGTCTGTCTGTATGAACGCAGGTTTTTTCCACAGTTTTGAAGCTAGAGCAACCAAACTTGGTATACTGTTGGTATATACCATAGGCAGACAAAGTGTCAAGATCTCCCCCCCACCCCCACCCCTTCCCCCACAAACCGCAAAAACCTATATCTTCCACAGTTTTATAGCTAGAGTAACCAAATTTGGCACAAGGGCTACTTATCACATCCTTCATTGATCTGACAAAAAAAAAATTCGGCCACAAATAAGCAAAGTCTCTATATCGCCCACCCCTTTAGCTAGAATCACCAAATTTTGCAGGTTGAATTCTGTTGCCCTATTTAATAGATTGTATAAAAATATTTTTGCCACAATTGCAATCAAGCAATGTTTGTTTCTCCCAAACCTGTACAACAGGCCCAACCAAATTTTAATTGATGGCAAAACTTGAAAAATTTGAGCAGAAATTCAGTTGCCACGCCCACTGACTCCGCAAAAAGGCGAAAAAAAGAGTATATCGCAGTCGGGTGCATCAGACTGCAACGTTCTTACTTGTTTTTATTTGTATTTCTGCATTGCTAAGTATTTAATTAGCGATAAGTTTTTTGATCGCAAAGCCATATTAGCTCTGCGGTCAGAAATCTTCAGCCTCCGCGCTAAAAGTGATAAAGTTGGATTCATCAAATCTTCAATGGGTCAATTTCCTACGAATTACGAGAAAACAAACATTGTTGGCCCAGATGGGATGTACTACGTACGCCGTAAAGTCTGAGAGCGGTTTGATTTCGAGTTCCTAAGATGAACTGTAGGGCAAGGGGGATCCCACATGGTCTTGGGATGTTCCTCCTACTATAGAGTTGGTGATCTGGCCCTCATTGGTGGAATTACAAACGCAGAAAAGTATAAACAAATTTTGGACCAATGTCTTATACCATCAATCGAGGAGCATTTTTTGTGTTCCGATGATTAAATCTTTCAGGAAAATTGGTAAGCAATATTTTTGTTTACGTTCTCTAACTATTGTATAACATTACTACTAAGCTTTTACATTTCAATGATTTTTATTTTTTTCTAGGTAATTAATTTTTTAAAGAAGGTGAACAGACCTACGTTGGGCTGGCCAGGCAATAGTCGGGATTTAAACCCGATCGAGAATCTCTGGCGCACTTTTAAAGATTAAAACAACGAAGGAGAAATCTAAAACGTTAAAAGAGCTGGATGGAATTGTGGAAAATGTGTAGTATAAGATCCTATGCCGACACGCATAAAATTGTTCATAAAAAATAATGGAGGACCCATAATATATTAAAATTTATAATTTAAATGCATTAAATATCATACCAAATAAAAATAATTTTTTTTTTTAAATTTTAGCTCTTATTTGGCTTATTTAGCTCCCCTACCCTAGATCACTCATTTTCGAAAAAGTTCACTATTTACTTTATCTTTTTTTACAAAAACCTTTTACAGACAAAACATTAACGACTCATAAAAGTAAAATAAAAAAACAACTATAATTAAAAATGTTCCAAAGTTCCAAACCGATATACGATTTTTTTTACAACGCTCACGCCAACTCAAAGTTCACGCATGCATGCCAAAATTAAGTGTCCGGATTTTTATGTCCGTTACTGTATAATATATTTTGATAATTTAGGGGAGATCTTGACACTTTGTCTGCATATGGTATATACCAACATGCATACTAAGTTTGGTTGCTCTAGCTTCAAAATTGTGGAAAAAACCGGCGTTCATACAGACAGACGGTCATTTCACAAACCCAATCTACTATTTTTTCTTTCTTTTTTTGCAAAAATATTAAAAAATAGTATAAAAAGCTACAGGTTCCTGTATACCATACGCAGATGAAGTTTACTTCAAATTTCGGATTACCACCTCCCTCGCAATTCGCCAGAATCACATATCTTCCACAGTTTTATACATAGAATCACTAAATTTGACAATGCACTATGGCCCAGAAGTCCCTTTTTTTTGACATAATCTCTAAATATTGAGATAGAAACTTCATATTTGCCCCGAATGTTAGTTAGACCAAAATAGAAATTCGAAAAAAAGTTTTTAATTGAACCACTATAATACATAGTTTCCATAGGAACGATCGGTTGAAAAATAGTTTTTTTTTGTGAAAACCTTTTTTGTTTTTGAAGACAGCGCAAACCAAACTCACTTTACCTTAGTTTAGACACATTTTATACATGCTGACAAAATTTTATGCAAGTCGGACGACTATATCTTATAGCTGCCATAAAAATCATAAAAATATAAGCAATGAGATTTTTGAAAATTAGAATTGTTTGAAGTTACTTTTTGCATCAAAACATTTGTTTTTAAGCCCGAGGAAAGAAGTCAAAAAAGGACCCCTCACAGAAATTCTAAAATTTTAATGGGTACTTAATGTGTTGTGTTAAGGAAAGATTTGTATCATTCAAACGGAATTCAAACGACCTTTCCATTAATGCCAAAATGTACATGAAGTAAGTTCAAATTATGACTAAATTTTCCTCATTCTTTTGTCAAAATACTTATGGCCACGATTGTATATACATATATAAAAG
The DNA here is from genome assembly GCA_949708635.1 of Hirtodrosophila cameraria. NCBI lineage: Eukaryota > Metazoa > Arthropoda > Insecta > Diptera > Drosophilidae > Hirtodrosophila > Hirtodrosophila cameraria. The sequence goes on from OX453089.1 coordinate 38,016,386, forward strand.
TGTGCCACCTGACACACTAGTTGGCAACGTTCGCACTGCACAAACCATAAAAGATAGATAGCTGCGTTTTTCGCAGTAGTTTCGCGTTAAGCTAAGTACGCAGACAAAATAATTTTTTATCAGCGAAAATACACATTATTTCGGTTGTGGATCGTATTAAAAAAAAAGTGTGCTGTCGCAAATTTAATATTATTTTTTTTTTGTATTTATTTAATGGATTTTTTTATAAATCTGTAAACGGTCACACTGTATAATCAGCAGTGTTTCAGTTCAAGCAGTTCAATAAAATAAACCATCTGCAAATAAAAAAAAAAGAAATAAATTTTCAACCAAAATAGTTCAAAAAGGCGACATTGTACTAAGAATTAATTGTAGTTTAAGATAAAAAGTTTAAAAAAATTGGTGCCAAATAGTTTTTGGACTGACCGGCGATCAAAATGAAAAATTGAAATGGTTTTTGAAAATGGCTAGACAAACGACCTTATATTTTGACTGTAATTGAAAATGCAGTTCTCTATATACATATATAACATTTTTTTCCTCACTGGCGATTGGCAATCAACGCAGGGCCCAAACTATAAGAGCTAGATGGCTGAAATTTTCACTGTATCTTATGCCTCTGCCGAAAGTGAGCACTTATCACGGATCTTGGAAAATTCGGTCGGGAAAAGTGGAAAATTCTCGGAAAACCGTTGAATGGAACTTTTTGTTTAGCATCCGATTAGCTTCAAACTTATTTTCAAAGATCTATATAAAAAAATAATTTATGACTGCGTACCAATTTTCCGGAAAACTCAACCCCCTGGGCGGAAAATGGGTGTTCAAGGTTGTATGGGCGTAAGTTGAGTTCCCGGGTAGAAAGTGGGTGGTCAAGGTTATATGGGTGAAACTTTAGTTTTACTGCGAATTTTTTCGGACAAATTTACTAACCTCCACAGAACAAAATATAAAAAGCGAATTAAAAAAAAAAACTCCTGAAAAGTCGGAAAATGGTCGGAAAATTGTTGTATGCAACTTAGTTATTTCTCACCCGATCGGGCTTAAATTCATTTTCAGTAATCCATGGGAAAATTCGGTGTGCATATTAATGAGTGCATATTATTTGTCCGTAAAATTCACCCGCCTGTGTGGAAATTGTGTGGTAAATAGGGCGAAAGTTTAGTTTTTATGCGATTTGCTTCAAATTCATTTTCAAAGATCAATATGAAAATTCATTAAAAACTGCATACCTATTTTCCGGAAAATTTCTCCTGTTGGGTAGAAAACTGTTGGTTAAGGTTGTAGGGGCGAAGTTAAATTTTCGTGCGAATATGATTTAATACGCGGCGTAGCACCGTACGCCGGGAAATGCTAGTTTTAAAATACTTTGTTTTTTGAGCGAGCAGGAGAAGGAAAACACTCTACAGAAGAATTTATATTTAATTTTTACTTCAGCTGTAGCAGAAAGAGTAGTCGAAAATTGGAGTAAATTTCACATGAGAAAGAGTTTTTTCTTTAAGAAAAAATACAATTCATTCAAAATAACCTTTTGGGAAAAAAATAGCGTTGATCCTTACGATTTGTTTAAGACCCATTTTACAGGATCGATTCTAAAAAATTCTTGCAAGGACGAAAACTCGTGACAATTGGACCTTTTGTTTCATGGAATTCCAAAAGACCTGATCCTAACAAGTGTATTGATACCAATCTGGTAAACTAGATGTAAGCAAACAAATTTTTTCAACTCAAAAAGCGGGGACCAGGAGTTGATTTTAAAACTATGGTTCCTTGGTGAAAATATCTTAGAATTAATCACAGATTACGAATTTGCGGAACCATTTTTTTTTTGCTCATACAATTATCTGATACCTAATGTTGATAACAGAAAATGTAAACAAAATAAATTTTTCATCTCAAAAAGCGCAGACCAGGAATTGATTTTAGAGCTATGGTTCCTTGGTTAAAATATCTTACAATTGAAGCTAGATTCCGATTTTGGGGTACCATTTGCAATTTTTTGGGCCAATACAAATGTTGATAACAGAAAATGTAAAGAAAATATATTTTTACAACTCAAAAAGGTGGGACCAGGAATTGATTTTAGAACTGTGGCTCTTTCGTGAAAATATCTTAGAATTAAGCACAGATTACGAATTTGGGGTAACATTTTTTTGGATAGTAAGTTTGTATTAACGCTTCAATATACATTTCGCGTCGTTGGGTGTTAACGCCGGCTTACATTCTGTCATTGCAAATCTTGTCAATATGACCTTGATTTATTTTTCCTGTGAAATAAATATGAAATGCTCGTTCAGATAATGTTCGAACTCTATGCCCAAACAAGTCTTCACTGACGCTAACAGCAAAACATCCACGTAAAGGAGAATTTTCTTCCCCTGCCGCTTGACAAATAAGCACGGATCCAACCCAACTTCTAGTAGCTTCGTTGTGAGTTTGCAATACCAACGCAAGCAAGACTGGCGTAGTCCGTATAATGACGATCATATCAAGTTCTGCTACCATAGTCACAGATAGCCTTATGAATGTAAACCGTGCAACAGGTGAATACGTTTCTTGAAAGTCCTCTCCGGGTCACTGTCCGTATCCCTTTGCAACCAATCGCTTTTTTCTTTCCAGAAATGGTCAAATTGTCTTTTGTATGAAAAACCATTCTGTTACCTAAAATTGTTCGATCTTTAGGTCGCTCCACGCTGCTGCTCAACTGGCTCCTGGTTGTATTCCTCTTGGCTGTTGTTATCATTTCTTGAAGATCTTTCACCTGGTTTACTAGTGTGATTGATGTCGATAAATCCATCCTTGGCTTGTTCGCAGTCGTAGAATTCAGCAAACTCGTCTTAAAACCTGGAACATTCAAGAACTTTACATCTTTGCTATTGCCTTGCGCTTTTCTGGTAAATACAATAGATATGCTTTCGATGTCGTTGAGTGCATTCTTCTGAGCCCTTAATCAAAACATATGCCTTTGTTCCAAATATGTGCAAATGTGTCACTGTAGGAATTTTCTTCGTCTAGGAAGTGTGGGGAATCTCGCCCGACAGACCTCGAGTTACACATCTGTTTCTTATGTAACACGCTGTATTACTGGTCGCCATCTCATGCAAATTTCGCTTTTTGATGGTTTGTCATTCTCCCATATTTTTATACCGTAGGCTTTACCACTCATTGCCATACACCTTAAATCATTTTCGTTTAAGTGTCCCATTCGATAATGCCAAACATCAAGATCATTTTGACCACCATTTGGTATTGATGTTTTTCGCCGTTCAAGAATAACAAGTTTCCGTATCTCTGCGCATGTAGCCAGACACATTATTTTTCATAATAAGTGCTTACTTTTTCCGGAAACACCTCAAAACCATTGTCAGTGATTTTGGAAACAGACAGTTAAAGCATTTTCGATTTTCTTGTTGCACTTTATCCTTTCGATCCTTTTTGTCCTTCCAAAGGTTAGCAAACATTGCGTTTTGGTCTTCAGGATTCCCTTTAGTTTTACGAGCATCAGATTTTTCTAGAATTTTAACGCGAAGTACATCGGGATTTGGAAATTCATCTCGTACTTCCATCGCACAACGGAACACTTTGTAAGAGTCAGGCAGACTGTACAGCAATAATATTACTAGCAAGTCTTTGCCAATCGCAACACCTATTTCCTTCAATTTTTTCACAGCATCGAAAAAATCGTTCACATGTTGACGCGCATCGTCAACTTCATTCATGCGCGATAATGCCACTCGTTTTAACAGACTTGCTTTTCGCAGAGGCCCCTTTGATCGAAATGTCTCTTGCAATTTTGACCAGTATACCTGCGTCGAATTACAATTTTCAATTATAGCAAACTCCGATGGGCTAATTGACAATAATATGTCGTGCCTTCTCGTGTTACATTTTCCATATAACTTGATTTGTTGCATCGGAACTTTTCGTTCCACCGACATACTGCCATAGTTCGTTTTTCACTACTACTGCACGCATCTGCAATTTTCAAGTGTCATAGTTCTCCGCACACAGCATCTCAATCCTAATAAACGGGACTGCCATTTTTCACGACTGCACACTTTTTTAATTTTCAAAATTTCCTATCCTTATATCACTGGGCCCATAACCTGTTGAAACAACTAGATGTACAGCGTTGTTTAAGAAATAAGATTGTGAAAATAAGTTTGAATTTATTTTGGAAATATTAGTTTATTTTAGATCAAGGAATAAAAGTTGTTACTTCGACTGTTGAAACAAACAAAGTGAAGCTTTTTTTCAGATTTTGTTAAATGTTACATTTTAGACATTGCTATAACATACTTTGAACGATACATATTTTTCATATTTTCTCAACGTTTCGTTTATTTATTATTATAATACATTATTATTTATATTAGTGTTTATTTGTTATGCTATAAGTAAAATGGATAAGATTTTCTGCGTTGACCTTGCGAAATAAATGAAAGTCATTTATTACGTTGGCTCCCACAAAATAAACAAAGCTGCCTAATACAATTCAACCATGCTATCGATGTGGAAACGCTGTTTGAATTTTTTTTGCGTTTCTTATTACTTATTCTTATTACATAAAACTTTCTGAAGCTGTTTAATAGCCCACTTTGTATAAAGATTTCGCGCACTCGAAAAATGTATGTCGTCTGCAAACCGGGCTTTACGCTGAAAGCGCTTACGGATTTTGCAATATTTCGTCAAGAAATGTGAAAAATTGCAAAAACATGTTGTATGAAACTTTTTTGTTTTTCGTCCGATCAGCTCCAAACTTATTTCCAAAGTGCTTCATAACATTAAAAAAGTGATTTTAAAATTTTGGATAATCTGGAAATTTATAGGAAATTTTTCTTTGATTCACAATAATTTTCAAATCTCTTTGTGAAAAAATATGTTTACTTTCCTATTAAAATCCTTCCTGCTGGTCAAATTTCGCCCGATTAGCTTCAAACAAATTTTCAAAATTTTGGAAAATGTTTGTCGTTGATAAATTATATTATTTTATATAATTAAACAAAATCCGAAAAGGTTTTCGGTGGTGTTTTTATTGTTAATTAAAATGACGGAAACGAGAACGAAACAAGTAAGAACGTTGCAGTCGGAGACACCCGATTGCGATATACTCTTTTTTTTCGCCTCTTTGCGGAGTCAGAAGTGAGCACGGCAATTGTATTTTTGGTCAATTTTTTTAAGTTTTGCCATTAATTTAAATTTGGTTGGGCCCGTTCTACAGGTTTGGGAGAACCAAAAATTGATTTTATCCAGTCTCTTTTATAGGACAACAGGAGTCAACCTGCAAAAGTTGGTAATTCTGGCTTAAGGGCTGTGGGAGATACAGACTTTGCTAATTTTTTGTCAGTCAGAAGGAATGATTAGCAGCCCTTGTGTCAAATCTGGTTTTTCTAGCTATAAAACTGTAGAAGATACAGTTTTTTGCTAATTGTCAGGGAGAGCGTCGGGTTGCGGTGGGAGATCTTCACACTTTGTCTGCCTTTGGTATATATATACCAAGTTTGGATGCTCGAGCAAAATGTGAAAAAAACTACGTTCATACGAACGGACAGACAGAAGGAGAAACGGACATTTCACAAACCTTACGCTTAAGTCTAACTTATTCTACGTTGGCAAAACGGGGCGAATTCGCTTACTGAGAACAACGAAAGAGTAATTTTGCTCCCGTTTCGCCCTAAGAACAACTTACACTAGACTCCAAGATTTTTTTTATGAACTAGCTTAAACTACTCCTCGGCATCTGTGCCAACACCGGCCCCCTTGAAGGACTGAAGACCCTCAATGTAAAATTAAAGGCACCAGTTTTTGCACCGAACAATGAATTAAGGTTCCATTATGTGTCCTCGACGACCACTCTGGCAACAACATGTGTTGCATTGACCATGCCGTAACTGCGACGACAGCAATAATTGCGGGGACCCGCCTGGTCCGGGGTCCCGTCTGGCGGTGATGTAGTTGGTGTTATTCCAACGAGCATTTCCATGATTGCGGCCAGGTCGCCGAGATCCAGATGGAATGCTTTGAGCAGGTGCGGACCGACGATAGCTTCTCTTTGACGACCAATTAACCGTAGATAAATTATAAGGAGATTATTAGTTGACACCTCAAGGTTTGCATTGAAAACAACGGATATAATATCTCGCTGTCTGACGATAGGCCTTCTGGCCGTTATCTAACCATAATCGATCTCGAAAAGTGCTCACGAGCGCACTTGGGATATTAAGCGAATTCGTATAGTGGAGGTGCTGTACATCATGCGAAATATGAGCGTTTATCAACAGCTTTTGGGTGTGATCATTTGAGGACCTCACTTCAGCTTTGTTAAACACCGTGTATCGAGAAATGGATGTGGCGGAGTGCCATACGATACGGTGCTCAACTTAAGCAATCTCAAAGAATCGAGCAACAAGTCAAATTTAAAAGTTAGTTTTACTACGACTGGACCTAACTGCAATACTTGCATATTTTTTAAGAAATGTGTCTCAATGGGAACTATAGTAGGTATTAACAAAGTTTGGTCTATCGAGGTCAGGCAATTGATTTATTTATTATTATTTTATTAACATATAAATGTTTGCTTTTTCCTAACGCAACAAGGAATTCCTTAAATTAAACCGGTAATCACAATAGTTTAAAATTATTAACTTATGTCATAATTAATGTTTAAATTATTAATATTTTTTAACTTTATAGAGCATAAGTAAAAATATTAATTTCGGTTTTATTTTGAATAGTTTTAAAAAATTTAAATTATTGAATTAATTTAATTTTAATTATGTTATAATTATTTAATTATTAATTAATTACTTAAGTACTAGTGTCTCTATTAAAAAATGACACCATCAAATTTTTGTGTGCTTCTAACTGCATTAATGTAATGTGGTAGGTTGTTCCAGATTAAGTTCTCATGCTAACTAAGTTGTTTGTCCGTCTTGACGACGAAAAGCTTATTAAATCATAAAGGTACTTTGGTTGTTTTGTTTAGATAATCTTATGTAATATTTTTAGTATTTTAATCTGTATCCAGGTCTTTGTTCTAAGTCAAGTAATTTATTTGTATAGATAGTAACATGGTCAGTTCGTCCCAGATTATAGACATATCTTGAAATATTATTCAACGCTAGAATTTTTATATTTACTGGCTATATCACTGTTTCCAAAAATCTACTTAAATATTTAATTTTTCTTGTTTTGATTGGCAAAAATGGCTTGTTCACATACAATTGGCGCAGAAGGCCATGTGTTTGATGTTCATACCATAAAAGCGTACTGTTGCAAGTCATTGTTAGATTTTTAGCTTTGTTAAAATATTTAATTTGTTTAGCTTTTTCTTATAAACAACAAGACATTTCGATGGTACAGGATTAAAAGCGAGACCATTATTAGTTGGCCATTTAAATTTCAACCCATTCAATTATTTTACTAAACGGTCGTCTGTATACATATGGACATCACACTTGGACAAGACTTTAGGAAGATCATTTGCATTAATTTTAAAAAGTAGCGGTCCTAAGACTGACAATTCATACTAACCAACCTCTTCTGAAGAGGAGCTTCATCAGAAATGTACCGGCCAGATACAACCCATCCGAGGCTAGTCTTCTGAAAGGTTGGACTATCAGGACATTGCTTTATTTGGCCTTTGCTTTATTTCGAAAAGTAGTTCAAAAAATGTTTAGCCCGACATTTGGCAACAGTGTGACCCTTTCAAAGACAATTTATACAAAGCGGAGCAGCTTTCGCAAAGTCGAAGCGCTGCATTATCATTTCAATTTGAAATTGTGTGTATCGGACTTGCAATAATGGCAGCAATAGATCTGATCACTGTTACTATTGGCCGCAGTACACGATGCTGATATCGCCGATTAAGCACAGTTGCACGCTCACTCGTTTATTTATTGGGGCAACTTTGTTCATAACGAGGTGAATGAGAATGGCGTTAGATATTATCGTCACCTATCGAAAGTAACGATCCATACACTACAGACACAGTGTCAATCAAACTTCTTAAGGCAGAAACTGAGTCCGACTATATTTTTGATAAGCTGAAGAGAGCCGAAATATTCTCCATGAATATCAGACAGTCATTGTTGTATACTCTTTTCAGACTTGCCATTGTCATTTCATAATTATCCTCGGTGACTTGGAATGCTCCAACCGTTCCGAGAACTGCACCAAAGAGACATGAAATCAAGTGATTGAATTTCTCAATTCTCGGAATGGAAGGGTCGTTATGAACAAGTGTTTCAAATTGGCTTGTACAATTATTATTAAAGTATTTTTCACTGAACTGTGAAAGCGACAACTTGGGAAGACGTGTACGGGGTGCCGCAACTGGCAATGCATTATTGGGAGACGACAATGATTTTAAAATTTATTTTAATTTGCCTTTGTCGTTATACAGACTTCTTCTAGTTCGCAACGATATTCATCATTTGAATCGAAGACTTCTATAATAAATAAATAATATATAATCGTTGCGATCGGATTACAAACACCAAAGTTGTTGACGAATCTATTTCCCCCCGTCTCAGCAGACAGAAACAATAGTTTTACAGGCACTGGACAAGTTAAGTGCGCAGGTTGATTGCATTGTCGCTGAACTGCTTGAAGTGCAAGTTGGGAGCAGGGAGTCTCGTAGTCGGGCACACTCGACTAGAGCATTCTTACTTCTTTGTTATCAAATAATAAAAGGTGACCCTCTAACCATTTCTCATTGCTATTTTTAAACACGTTTAATGCTCGGTTGCTTTTTTTCATTTTTCTCCTGTTCCCATTAAAAATGGGAAAAAGGGAGTTATAAAGTACTGCAAATTTGTGTAACAGACAGAAGGAGGCATTTCCGACTATATAAACTATATATATTCTTGATCAGTATCAACAGCCGAGACAAACTAGCCATGTCCATCTGTCATGACTCAGTTCATTTTTCTTGCATATTGGGTAAAAACTTGCCGTTCTAATGTGGCTGAGTTAATGAACTTAACTTTTTGCATGTGCCATACTTTAAAAAGAGTTTGCCTGCAGCCAAACATGGTTCCTTTCTTGTTTATGTGCTCTACAAAAGTACTTCAAAAGTTGTAAGTTAATTTTTAGAAAAATTCACTTTGACAGCTCACAGCTGCGCTAATTATCCAAGAAAAAATATAAAAAATACTGAAATACTCCAAGTTATTGGTAATCGATAATAATAATAATAAACAAAGGGAATATGGTGTCTCACTTTAGAGACAATGCACTGCGACCAGAGTCCATTTTTTTTTGTAACATGCGGTTCCCTATGGGAACAGGAGTTGTCTCCTTATGAAGGACAGCAGATCTAGTACCGAGGACTTCCTAATCTGTGCTGGGGTAACAAACTACCTGTGCAGATAATTTCTCCTATTCCAAATAATGGCTGGGCACACTGCTATTAGACTGTGTGATGACCTGTAATAGGCCACCAGAAGCCCCTAGATAGCAACTTTGTTTTGCTACCTATGTGTGGGCTCACCAGCTCTTTAGCTTGGCGTAAACCCGATCTCGTAGACCAGAAAGATTCCCTTTCTTATGCTGACCATTCCTCTATCAAGGTTTTGATAGAGGCCCAGCCCAACCCACAGAAAGGTTCCGGGCCTAAAAGAGGCGTTGCGGAGTCTCCTTGCCAGCTCGTCCGCAATTTCGTTGCCGGGGATACCGGAATGTCCTGGAACCCAACATATGGTGACCCGGGTTCGTTGAGAGAGTTGCTGAAGGCTGTTCCAGCCATCTGCAACCAGTGCTGAGCTTATTTTCCAAGAGAAAAATCTTTTATGGCTGCTTGGCTTTCCGTAAAGATATTTATGTTGGCTCCTCTTATCTCTTTATCGAGGATATGTGATATGGCGTGAATCTGCGAAAGAAAAACGCTGGGCCAGATGCCAGCGCCAAACCCTTGTTCAGTTTTTGATCCGTCACTTCAGGCTCACGCGATCGCTACAAGGGTTGCCATCATCCCATTCTCTACGGTCTGGAATAAGGGTTCTTAATCTCGACACGAAGAAGAGTTTCGTGGTCTTAAAATCCATTCAGTTGCAGATCTTTAAGCCAGGAATTGTTTTAATGAGACTAGCATGACCAGAGTCTACTGCTAGCAACTGTGATCATCTGTGAGTTTAATTCTCAGGTGACTCAAAGAAGCAGATTTCTTGATGTGCAGGTGCAGCGGAGTAATAACCTTAACTGTAATATGGAGGATGTAACAATAAGTGATGAAATGAAGATATTAGTGAACGAAAACCACAAAAGGTTGTCCAGTGAACAACCCGCTGTAGAAAATTCTCCACGGTGCGATGGTGACGGCGAGCCGGCGATCAAAAATTGTAAGGATGGCGACGGCGTGTATGTGATCCAAATTTTCAACGACCGCGCCAATGCAGATGGCGTAGAGAATGAAATAAAAGAAAAAGGCAAAATCTTTAACAACGACAGCAACAATGTAAAGCAGGCTGACGGTTACGACAACAACGTAAAGCAGGCTGAGGGCTACAAAAACGACAACAACAACATAAAGCACGCCGACGGCTACAACAACAACAACGTAAAGCAGGCTGTAGCAAATAAATTATGTCTTGATGGAATAAAAGACAAATATAATTATGTTGGAATTAACAATAGCAACTTAAAAATGTATGATGAAATTAAATGTTCAATTTGGTTGGCAAATAAAAAAGTTAAAATTAATTTGCTGTTGGTTGGATATTCAGTTATATTAGGTAGAGACTTTAAGTAATACAAAACATGTTGTTGTAAGTGGTGCTGAAATGAAAATACAAGAACAATTAACATATAGTACTGAAAATATAATAAATATTAGGAAAATTAGTATATATAAACTGAAAAAAAGCAATGTTAAAGATAATAAACGAAAAGAACAAGAATTTAAAAGGATCATAAATGGTGAGATAAAAATGCTAACTGAGCATAACTTTGAAAAACAAATTTTAGAAATGGAATATTTTACAGATAATAATAAAACAAAATATGATATAAAAGATAAGCTAAGTTATACACATACTATTTAACTGATTGAACTTTTTGAAAAAGATTACATGAAGCCTGTTCGACTAAAAGAGCCGGGTATTAAGTGTGAAATGACCCTAATAATTGAAGACACTAATATGTTCAATTATGCCCGTCGAAGATTATCATATGAAGAAAACCCGAAAGTACAGAAAATTATTGATGAAGCTTTAACGAATAATGTTATACGACCAAGTGAATCTGAATGCGCATCACCAGTAGTATTGGTAAAAAATAAAACACGGGGCTTGAGGATGTGTGTAACTTACAGACGATTGAACAAAGTGACGACAAAAACTAAGTACCACCCTATACCATCAATATATGATTTACTAGATGGTTTAGCAATAGTAGCAAAAGATAGCAAAATAGTTATAATCACGTTAATATGAACCCAGAATCAGTAAAATATACCTCGCTTGCAACGCCGTTAGGACAATTTAAATACCTTGGGCTGACGAATGCATCGTTCATATTTCAACGGCTTATAAATAAAGTATTTCATGATTTAGTAAAGGAAGATAAAGTAACAGTGTAGTTTTGTGTCCTTGGTCGCAAGACAACGACATGATGAGCGCGTTCAATTTTTAAAAGAAGTATTTAAACGACTCGTTGAGAATTGACAAATGTAGTTTTCTTCAGAACGAAGTAAAGTATTTAGGATACGTGATTTCAGAAAAGGGCATTCGAGCAAAGGAAGATGGCATAAAAGCAATTCATGATTTCCCAGTACCTCAGAAAGTACATGATGTAAGAATTTTTTTTGGGGTGTGCTCATACTTTGGTACGTTTATCAAAAAATTTTCAGTAATTGCGAAGCATCTTCATGATCTTACGAAGATAAAATATTTATTTTTACCACGAAAAATTAGAAGCATTTAATAAATTGAAGACAAAGTTGTTATAAACATCAACGTTAGCGACATATAATCCAAAGGATGAAACTGAATTACACTGTGATGCAGGCTTCTTAGGTTTTGGGGCGATACTTTTACAAAGGAAGAGTAATAAATAATAATAGTAAAATACAAAAAGTATGGTGTCTGACTTCAGAGACTAGGCACTGAGACCAGAGGTCGGTCTTTTGTACCATGTGGCTTCCTTTGGGGACAGGAGTTGCTCAACCACCGTTATGAAGGAGAGCAGATCTCGCGTCGAGTCTGTGCTGGGGAAACAAATTCTCTGTGCAGATAATTCCTCCTACTTCAAATAATGGCTGGGCACTCACATAAAATGTGCTTAGTGGTCTCGTCATCCTCCTTGCAGAGTCTACGCTCTATGTAGGGGGATAGGCCTACTTTGTGAAAGTGATATTTGACTGTGTGATAGCCTGTGAGATAGCCCACCTTTGTTTTGCTACCTTTGTATGGGTTAACCAACTTTTTAGCTTGGCGAAAACGCGGTCGCATACACCAGTAAGATTCCCTTTCTTTTGCTGGCCATTCCATCAAGGTTTTGATAGAGTTCCGGGCCTAAGAGAGGGATTGCGGAGCCGGCCCTTGCCAGCTCATAACAAATTTCGTTGCCAGGGATACCGGAATGTCCTGGGACCCAAGATATGGTTACCCGGCTTCGTAAGGAGAGTTGCTGAAGTCTGTTCTGAGATATTTTCCAAGAGAAAAAGCTTTTATGGCTGCTTGGTTTTCCGTAAAGATATTTATGTTGGCTCCTCTTATCTCTTTATCGAGGATATGTTTAGATCAAGACTCTATGGCGTGAATCTGCGAAAGAAAAACGCTGGGCCAGCTGCCAGCGCCAACCCCTTGTTCAGTTTTTGATCCGTCACTTCAGGCTCACACGATCGCTACAAGGGTTGACATCATCCATTCCCTACGGTCTGGAATAAGGGACCTTAATTTCGCCACGTAGAAGAGTTCCGTGATTTTAAAATCCATTCAGTTGCAGATCGTTAAGCAAGGAATTGTTTTAAAGAGACTAGCATGACCACAGTCTACTGCTAGCAACTGTGATCATCTGTGAGTTTAATTCTCAGGTGACTCAAAGAAGCAGATTTCTTGATGTGCAGGTGCAGCGGGGTCAGTCCAATGATTGTCTCGAGTGCTGCGGTGGGACATGTACGCATCGCACACGTTAGTGCTGCGCATACGAGCCTCTGTATGTTTTGTTTAGGTGGGAGTTCCACTTTAGTCACTTATCCAGGTTCACACCTAGATATTTGACCTCGTTTTGCTGGCTTATGTTTAGACCCACTTCTGTTCACCATCCAAGGACCGTGTTGAGTGCCCTTTGCATCAGTTCTGTGATGGTTGGGCCGAACTTCCCAGAGACTATAATAGCCAGGTCATCAGCATACCTTATAGTATCTATGCCTAGCTTTGATAGTTTCTCTAGTATTTCATCACTAAGAACTATAAAAGGTGAGACAAGACCCCGCCCTGTGGACACCCTTTGACCGCTCGAATGCAGACAGTAGTGGCATTAAGTGTAGATTTAATGTCTCGGAGCATTAGCATTTTCTCTATCCAAGTGATAGAGGCATTGTCAATTCCCCTGGACTCTAAGGCCCGATCTATGCATTGATAGCCAGTATTATCAAAGGCACCTTTGACGTCAAGAAAAGAGCGAAAAGCAATTTCCTTCGCCTCAAATGTCTTCTCAATTGTACTGCCTACATGGTGAAGAGCGACCTCTGGCGATCTGCCTTTTATGTAGGCAAACTGTGTGTGGTGCAGTGGTTTGGTATCTTGCAGTCTGCACCGGATATGCAAGTCCAACAGCCGTTCTGCGGCTTTAAGCAGAAAGGATGTGAGGCTTATTGTCGTGCTTTTAAATAAAAACTACATTTACCTCCATCCAGGGTACTGGAATGTATCCCCAAGTGAAACCATTTAGTGGAGACATTATTTCATCTAGGCTGTGTTGAAGTAAGGCCGGGAAAATCTGATCCCTCGGAGGCTTTAAAGGGAGAGAGAAATTTAATGACCCACCTTAACTTGTCAGGATTAAAGATGACACCCGACAGACTATGATCACGTCTAGGTATAGCAATTACAGAATCGTTAAAGTGCACCTGCATCTGTAACTGAAGTGTCTCTTGTCGAGCCTGTGTGTAAGAACCATGGTGAGGATCCCCACTCCATTAGATGGCCCTTTGGGCAATGCCTTTTGCAATCTAGCTGCTTCTGGAAGTGACTTCGCACTTTCACAGTAGGTGCGCCAGGTATCTCGTTTGGAGCGTCTAATGCTTTTGTTGTATTCCCAAAAGTTTCTAATTGACTTAGCCCAGTTAGAGAGCCGTCGGACTTCCCTTCTTTAAATGGCTAAACCTGCACTCCACCAGGAAACCTCACGTTTAACCTCCTCGGCGGAGCTACGTCAGTGTCGCCCGGAAAGTAAGCCGCCAACTTACATGAGTCGCAACTTAATCCACGGACTTGGCCACACACCAACCATGGCTCTTGGAGAAGAGCCAGGTTGATGTCTTCGGCGAAAATCCTGCACAGGGTGGCCGACGCTCCTTTAGCGTGGTGAAGGTTCGCCTGGAGCACCGTCATGTCTGTCATTACTCCATGGTGTTGGAGCATTGGACGAGGCTTCTGTTTTGCCTCGTCGGGAGTCATTACCACGAACTCCCTTCGGCAGCCTGGACGCCTTGAGCCGCATGCTGCTGGGCGCCTTGCTGTCTAGCAGCCGACTGTGCTGTTGCCCCAGAGAGACCAGTGGCTCTACTAGTGGAAGGACCCGCGCCAGGTATTGCTTGCTGGCTGCCACCGGAGGTCTGGCTGCCCGTCTTTCCGTTTGCAGGCTTATCAGCCTTACTGCTGGTTGGACGGGCAGGAGGCCTCGGTTTCGGTGCCGGGGCGGTTGCAGGCGGCAGAACGGCTGCTTCCGGTTCCTCCGATGTTGCTTTGCTGGCTTTATCCTTAGCGGAGGGCTTAAGGATTAATCTGGTACTGCTTTTGGCGCCGGACTTCACCAGCGACTGCAGCGACACCTCATCGACCATGAAGGCCAGGCGCAGCATGTTACCCGTTGTGGTCCTCTGCACAATCCTCCACTGGTTGACACTGAAGTCGTTCTGAGCACCAATGTGCCCAAAAACGGTTTTGTTTGGCAGGTCCAAGCTTTTGGAAAAGTATCCACTGATGAGGTAAGCTCTTATGTGACTGAAGTTACGCCTGAACCACTCGGCTGCGCTTTCGTCATAGCATCAGCCATTCCGTTCTCCGGACTACACCCTCGAACATCGGTTTAACGCCTGGCGTCACACACGTCAGGGTGGCCTTCAGAATCACCGCCTGAAGCGTTGCCATCTGCTCCACTGTCAAAGGTGATGATCTGTCAGTCGAAATGAAGCCTAGCTTCACACCACTGGCCATCCGACTGTATGATGGTTCTATTTCGTCAGTGTACGTATGCCTGCTGAATCCCAACGGTTGTTTTATTACTCTCTGTTCCCATTAAAAATGGGAAAAGGGAGTTATAAAGTACATTATAAAGTAAATGTGTGTAACAGGCAGAAGTAGGCATTTCCGACTATATTAACTAAATATATTTTTGATCAGCATCAACAGCCGTGACGATATAGCCATGTCCGTCTGTCTGTCCAGATGAACACACAGATCTCGGAGACTACAAAAGCTAGAGGCACCAAACTAAGCATGTAGGTTTCTGTATACCATACGCAGATTAAGTTTATTTCAAATTTCAGATGCACTCCCCGCAACCTCGCAAATCGCTTAAAAGTCCCACAGCAACAATTTTTAAGATACAGTCTTGTAATTTGACAAGCACCTTAACTTTCATGTAGTTAACAGATACTGCAAGTTTCAAAACAATCGGTTCATATGCAAAGAAGTTATTAAAGAAAACAAAAATAAAATTTGTACTGCGTGGCCAGAGCAAGTGTGCAAGCGAGCGCGAGCACTTTCTGTTAGGTACATCAAGGAACGTGTGCGAGCGAGCGCAAAGTAAAAATTTAACTATCTATGTAGATACATATACATATACACTCAATGGGCAAAGTTGCGTGTATATTCATATGTAAGTACATATAAATGTGTATGATTATGTTTGTATGCATGTTGGTTTATATATAAACATAAACGCATATTCCAATGGCTAGCATATAAATATGTATGTACGTATGTACACACGTATGCCTGCCCAGCGATGCCATTTTGCAGTTGCATTTTCTCAGCGTTGCCACTGTCAAAATGTGAAGATGTGGCATCTTAGCATTTTGCAATATTGCCCGTTATACCAATAAGATTTTAGCCCGACTACACCTAATTCGCACATTAGCTTGTGTACACCTTATTGATTTTGTAAGCATTATAAAATAAAATAAAATATTCTTGCTGAAATAAAATATCATCTTGGGTCTAGTCGATATTTCGCATTGATACGTATCGATGTATCGATGAGCTTCAACCACCTCTGTCTTGTGGCTGCGATTTTTCTAACGTTTAACGTGCGTCGCCGTCAATCGATTTTTAATCAAATATTTTTTGCGATTCTTAACGTTTTTAACAATAATAAGTGTTTTACTTGCAACAGTGATATCCAAGCATATATATTTAACGATTTTGATCGTCTTTGTTACTCAATTTCACGAAAACAATACATTTTTGGTGGCTTTTTACTCCCTTTTCCCATTAAAAATTGTAAAAAAGGAGTTATAAAGTACTGCAAATGTGTGTAACAGGCAGAAGTAGGCATTTCCGACTATGTAAACTACATATATTCTTGATCAGCATAAACAGCCGAGACGAACTAGCCTTGTCCGTCTGTCTGTATGAACGCACAGATCTCAGAGGCTATAAGAGCTAGAGACACCAAACTTGGCATGCAGGTTCGTGTTTACCATACGCATCATACGATCAAGTTTATTTCAAATTTCCCCGCACCAACGCAAATTGCATAAAACTCCCACAGCCACAATTTTAAAGATACCACTTTGATGTTTGGTACACATATATTTTGTATCAATATTGATCAGCTGTGTCAATTTCATCACGATCGGATAAATAACACCAAAGCTATGGAAGAATCTATTACCCCCGTCTCAGCAGGCAGAAACAACAGTTTGACAAAAACTGGACACGTTAAGTGCGCTGTTAGCTTATGTTGCCGTTTAACTGCTTGGAATGCAAGTTGGGAGCAGGGAATCCCGTAGTCGGGCACACTCGACTAGAGCATTCTTACTTGTTTTTTTTTTTGCATTGCGGTCTCGACTCGCGACCGATGCACTCGCAAACTTCATGTATTTTGTTGTTTTTCGGTCGACGACACCGCACTAGCCGACTTTCAGACGTCAATTGGCAAAACTAACGGCGCTAGCTTCGCGAGCCACTACGTGTCCACCCCTGTTTTAAAGAAACGTTAATGTGAGACGATAACATTTCTAATCCACGTTCTAACTGTGTAGCCTTATGACTGATGTTATTTATTTAATTGGTCTCTAAGACGCATAATTCATTTAACGCTAATTTTGCGTTTCTTAATGGCTTCTGTTAAAGTAACCGTATGGTAATGTGCATGTATATTTCGAAATTAATAAAAAAAACTTTATTAGTAAAAATTAATTTAATCAAAGTAAATGTAGCGTATCTAGAATCGGATACCACGAGTGGTATCAAAACTGCTTTTAAAACTAATATGCCGAACAAACTTTTGTTAGAGAGCTAGAGAGAGCTGAGCTCAAGCACGCGAGAAACGAAAACAAAGAATGAGAGCGAGACGAATGGTTCGGGGAACGATAAAGCGAATAATGTAATTTAGCGATAGATAATATTTGTCTATTTACCGACGACAACAATAAAAATTTAATATTCCAATCCACTTATCTATTGCGTTTGAAATTGCACAAATCTAAAGCGGCTCAAGTCGGTTAGTTCAGTGCATGCAAATAAAAGCTCAACTATTTACGTTTTTGCTAAGAACGGAAAGCGTCGTGCCTATTCGCTGTGGACGTACACGCTAGAGACGAAACAGCACGAAGGGTGAAAACGGCGACTAGCATTATACACAGCAAGAATGAACGGTTTGCGGTGAGTGTACCGATCGAATGGCATTACTCAAACTAAGAAAAGTGCTCATGAAAAAGGTTCAAGAGATATAGGCGTCGGGGCCGTTGAGTCTTTTTGGAATTTTTAAACGCACAAATTCTCTAGTTCTGAAAACGAATGACACCTGCTCATTCAAATCTAACAGTTCGTTCAAAAGCTTTGAACATTTTAAAATAAGAGTGGCTTTTCCAAATTAGGATGAAACGGTTGTCTGTTTGTGGGTCTATTTCTGGGTCTGTTTGTTTGTATCAATGCATTCTAGATAGCTAATTTTGTGGACTTGTTCCCCATTATAACCCAAGGAATGTTTGTTCTACCACTTTTTTGAAAAACCGCTAGTTTAGCGGCAAAACGCTAGTTCCAAAATAAAAAGCTACAGAAACGTTCTACATTTCATTGGAAAACTGTTTTTAAGAGCTATTATGTTTACTTTGACACTTTTTCCTAAAAAACTTAATGTTGGAATAAAGTTTCCTTTTAATTTGAATGAAAACGCCGCGGACTATTTTGATTAAATGTATTCGTATTGTTGTTACTGAAATTCCGCAAGTTTTGGTATGCAACATATATCTGGCATAACTCGTTTTTTTTCCACATATTGCCTGTCTACCTACTCATATTACAACCACTGCATTAGGTTTTAACGAGTATACACTTGCTGCAAAATAACCTCCAAGACCAGGAAATCAATTTTTTTCTTTTGCTTCTTATATATAACTATCGTATAGAAATCTGTGAACTTTATCACTGACCCACACGCACAACTATTTTTTTTTTTCAGACAGATTTTGAAATCTGAGGTTGAAGTAGAAATGGAAAAGGGAATAAAACTCTATCCCGTTCTGCCCGTCGCGGGTGCCTACTTTCGGAACATGCAGCAATCCCGCCCGCCCCCACTCTTTAAGATTTTTGCACGTCCCGCCCGTCAGTAAGATTTTTCGCCCGTTTTTCTTTTATTTTCAGTGCAGAGGGGCAAGAAGAAAATTTCAAAAATTTCTGGATTTACCAAAATTTTGAATAACGCTGTTTATATTTTTGTACGCTTGGCTTTTAAAGGGAGCTAGAAGCAAATCGCACAAAATCTAAACTTTGGCCCATACAACCTTGACCACCCACTTTCCACCCAGGAGGTTGAATTTTCCGGAAGATTGGTATGGAGCTTATAATGCATTTTTATAAAGATCTTTGAAAATTAATTTGAAGCAAATTGCATAATAAATTAACATTCGCCCTGTCTACCACCCACTTTACACCCATATGGTTGAATTTGCTGAAAAATTGTTATGGACTCTTTAATGTATTATTTATCCGACTATATAAACTATATATATTCTTGATCAGGATCAACAGCCGAGACGAACTAGCCATGTCCATCTGTCTGTCCGTCTATCCGTATGAACAAACAGATCTCGGAGACTATAAGAGCTAGAGACACCAAACTTGGCATTCAGGTTCCTGTATACCATACGCAGATCAAGTTTATATCAAATTTCGGATGCAACCCACCCGCACCCCCGCAAATCGCAAAAAACTCCCACAGCCACAATTTTAAAGATAAAACTTTGATTTTTGATACACATATATGTTGCATCAATGTTGATTCAACACGATCGGATAAATAGCATCAAAGTTACGAAAGAATCTATTACCCCCGTCTCAGCTGGCAGAAACAACAGTTTGACAGGCACTTTACGAGTGAAGTGCACTGCTTGCTTGTGTTGCCGCTGAACTGCTTGAAATGCAAGTTGGGAGCAGGGAGTCTCGTAGTCGGGTACACTCGACTAGAGCATTCTTACTTGTTTTATATGAGTTTGAAGCTGATCAGTTGATAAACAAAAAAGTTGCATACAGCGGTTTTCCGCAAATTTTCCACATATCCCGACAGAATTTTCAAACTTTCGGGAATAGTACGGACTTTCAGCATAAGACTTAACTACTCGGAAATATTCAGCCTTATAGCTCTTTTGGTTTTGGCTGTGCGAGCCTTGCTTTGGCAGTCTCCAAAAATGTCTGATATCAAATCAAAGCATCTCCACACGAGGGTAAAGTCTAGCGACGATGCATATTCAAGATACCAACCATCTGATATACAATTTTGTGAAGAAGTATTTTCTGATTATTATAAGAACTTTTGTACATAATAAAAATATTAATTTGGCTTCGGCACGCTGTATAGGCTTAAATTGTTGTACTGCTAAATTGGGTACAACACAAAGAAGCCAAATCTTTTTGCGCAACGAAAGTTCGATTTGAACGGGCTCGTAAAAAGGCAAACAAATTGGCACCCGCGCAATAATTTTAAATTAATCGGGACGGACGGGGGAATTAATTTCTGATTCGGTACGCTATTGACTTTTCATTTCCAAAAACAAATTTTTATTTAAAAATAAATAAATAAAAATTTACATTATTTCTCGAACACACACTTATTTTCTGATAAGAATCTGTGCTTTTGTTCTATTTGCAGTTTGCAGGAAAACGTAGGTTAGTTCATTGAACTTAAGCAGCACATTATATCTTACTCGACGATCCAGAGTGCCTGCACTTAAGTCACGTTCCGTTAAGGTGAGCCTAATTTTTAAGGAGCTGAAGGACCTTCAACTGCATGACTAGTTCCACAACATGGCGTCTGCTGCGTCCTTGCTGTTCATGGCCAGATTGGCATAAGTAACGGCTTCTGTGCATTGGCCCTACCTCCCCTATCTCCAGCATATTTTTTTGTTCGTGTGAGTGGTGGTGCTTCTGAAGACGCAGATGAAAGCTACCTGCGCCAACTTTCTTAAATTTACTGTACAAAATACCATATGTCCTTTTTCTGGTTTATGTAGGGCTGCCCGCTGTTGTTCTCATGCACTGGCTCGGCTGCATGCAACATCATAATATACCCTTATTCTGGGACCATAAGACCGTCAAGACCGTATATTCACTACTAACGAAACAGGTATTCTGTAAACAACCTCAAGCTTGGCACACAACCCCTACTCGAATTTGGGACTAGCTAGCTTCCATCGTTGGATGCCACCACAAAGTGTCGCTTGCCCACTTTGCCTGTTTGGGATATCCTTTTTACTCAATCTCACATTTGCTTTCTAAGTCTGCCGCTTACCGACTGGATTTTTGCGGCAAGCTCCTTCAAACGTTCGTCAAAGTTGGCGTCTGTACAAGACTGTTGCAAAAGACTGTTGTAAATCTCGATGCAAAATGTACACAACTGCCATTGTCAGTATCTTCTGGACTAAAATCACCTTTGCCTGCCTTATGACAAATAATTTTAAATATGAAACATGTTTATATAAAAGATTTTGCGATAAATAAAAACGGACTCTTCGTTTTGACTTAATGTGTGAAGTTTGAATTGGCATGAGCGTTGTAAAAAAGCTTATATCGGTTTGGAACTTTCTTTATTATAGTTGTTATTTATTTTACTCTTATGAGTCGTTAACATTTTTTCTGTAAAAGCTTTTTGTAAAAAAGATAAAGTAAATAGTGAACTATATCGAAAATGAGTGATCTGCTTAGGGGAGCCAAGTAAGCTTTGCAATGCTAAAATTTTAAGTAAATTATTTTTATTTTTAAGTAAATAATTTTTATTAACTCAAATAAATTATAACTTTTAAAGTTTTTTGGGTCCTCCATTATTTTGTATGACTAATTTAATGCTTGTCGGCATAGGATTTTGATTGATTCAATAGCTAAGACCTTGTACCTACCTTCTTTAAAAAATTAATTACCTAGAAAAAAATAAAAATCATGCAAAGGTAAAAGCTTAGTAGTAATGTTATACAATAGTTAAAGAACTTAAATAAAAATATGACTTGCCAATTTTGCATGATGACAAGGAGCAGAATCTTCCTGAAAGATTTAATCATTCCAAGAGCATATGGGATCCCCCTTGCCCTACAGTTCGTCTTAGGAACTCATAATTAAACCGCTCTCAGACTTTACGGCGTACGTAGGACATCCCATCTGAACCAATATCGAAGATTTTCTGAATCCAACTTAAGCACTTTTAGCGCGGAGGTTCAACATTTCTGACCGCAGAGCCAATATGGCTCCTTTATGCAAATCAGTAAATTTTAACCATTAAATTTTGTTCACTTCCCAGAAAGCTTTGCGATCAAAAAACTTATCGCTAATTAAATGCTTAATAATGCAGAAATACAAATAAAAACTTTTTAAGTCTATCGAAACATTAATGCGGCGGTCATGCCGCTTCAAAGTTTGTATGTGAAAGCGCAAATCCGGATTTTATTGTCCTCTACTGTATATCTTTTGAGGTCACATTGTCCGTCTCTGCAAAGCTGATTGTTTTGTTTATTGTAGAGTGTATTAGAGCTATTTGACTTGAATCAATGAGATCCGATAGGAATCATTGCTGGTGTCTGTGGGATCTTATTCTTCATTCCAATACATTCCTTCACTTAATTTTTTATTACTTTTCTTTTATTTTATTATATTTTTTCCGCATTTCTTTGCTAGATTTCCAGTCGAGACGGCGGGGTCTAAGCCCGAGGTGTCATCACCGCTTCTTGAAAAAATCCTCTACCTCTTTTCGGCGCTCCACTACCATGATGTCCTTGTGGATCCATCGGTCATTCCGTATTTACCACTTCAAGACGCAGGACATATGGTGGCACCAACCTGGCGCCTATCCGCCGACTCATGGTCCAACGAGATTTTGATGATCTTGGGCGCAAATCGTGCCGACTATAACGGGATTGATGTCTGTATTTGTTTAAGTGTTAATCCAACGTCATTAATGGACAAAGCCATCAGGCCGCACGTTCGGCTGGAAACGCGCCCGACACCATTCCTTCTTGGACCTCCATCTAGGGTGAACCGTGGATCGCGGGAGGGTCTTTTCGAGGGTTCTTTGCCAGATGTCGACGAACTAGAAAAATTATGACTAGTGCGTTCCGGTTACTCTCGACGACTACAGTTTGCACTTGCTTGTGAAAATCTTCCTGTTTTCGGTGATTATAGTCAAACAGTGGGCTACCTACGGCCTTGTATGTGGTTTGTTCCACGTATTGCCGGCTGGCGCTTTAAGCACTCTACTTCAACTCTACTCTCTTAGCCACTTTCTCAACGTATTTGGCCAACATGAACAGGCTGTGAACGATGACTCCCAAAATAGTAGGATTCTAGTTTCGATGGTCTGGCCGTTTGAGTTACCTCCTAATGGTCAGGATTGTGGCGGACGATTTTTGGGTAGATAGGTTGAGGTTACAGTCAGCTTGGAAGACTGCCAGTTGTGGCAGGTAGGAATTGATTATTTCTCAAAGCTCAGTGATGGATCTATCAATGGACATGACTGAGGAGTCGTCTCTGCAGGTCACGAGCCTTAAGGCTCGAACGATTTCGACAGATCGAGTACAATCTGGATGGATCTTTGGTTTGGGCGAGTTCTGTTCAATCCGACTGCAATGTTCGTTGTGTCTGAGCACTGCGCTGAGGATGTGCTGTGTCCTGGATGAAATCCATGCTGGTCGTGGACGGGGTGAAGGTGATCCTTGATCCAACAGGAAGGAGTTGTGCCTCCAGGATCTTCACCAGGTGATAAAAGCGTGATCGAGAGATATGAGGTGTCCACAACAGTAGACACTTAGAGTTTTGAGCCCTAAAAGTACAATAGTGAAATTTGTTGTTGGGTCATAGCAGAGACTATAAAGTAATAAAGACATTGCATTGCATACAAAACCATTTTTCGTTTTCGTTTGTCGCTTGTTGGCAAGGGCGGGCGGGTTGTAAACAAAAATCTATAAATAGAACAAACGTTTCACGACTGTTGTCTGCTGTCGGCTTGTGTCTTCGGTTATTGCTTTTATCGACGTCGTTTTGTCGAACATTGAGTTTGTCAAGTTGCAGCCAAATCTCAGTTTTGCAATTTCTAACCTTTCATACTCTTTAAAATTTTTAAAATGGTATGACATTTTGCAAACAAGTTTGCCACCCCAACTATCAAACAACTACAGAATTTTTATTAATTATAAATTTAAAATCCTTTATGGCCTAATTTATATTTTTATAGTTGATAACAATATGATGAAGATACAACATTATTTTAAATAGAGTGTATGTTATTGTACAATATGCTCATTAGGGTATTTAACTTTCGAAGCGCAAACGTGTTAATTTATTTTTCCGACACGAACACACATATGTGTATGCATCAGCATTGTTGTGTTGGTATGTGGTTGTCCATGTACATAGAGCAGTGTTGCCCACACTAATACTATCAAACAGTGTGCTTGTATGCGCAAAGCATTTTTGCAGTGTGTGGTTATTTCGAGCTTCAGCCGAATGCACGCGTTGTGAAAAAAGAAATAAATACATAGCTGAACGCCAAAAAAAAAATCACGAAGATCGAAAATTATTGTCCAATAACAATAAACTATAACCATATAAAAATGTAAAAAAAAAAACAAACAAAAAACAATAAATTTAAAAAAAAAAAAAAAACAATAAAGCAAAAAAAAAAAAAAAAAAAAAACAAAATTAAAAACAAAACAAAAAAAAAACAATTAAAAAAATAATAAATCAAGAGTAAGAAAAAAAAAAGGCGGACCTGGAGTGGGAATTGACCCTCGGACCCCGTGCACCAGCGTCTGAGTCCCTATTGCAACACCACAGCCATCTTAAAAATGTCAGCGACTAAACCAGTACATGTTCTGTGGAGCTCATAGAAATATACAAATAGATGGGTCCTGATATGACCCACCATACAACAGGTTTTGTGCACCTCAAGCAAAATCTTGGTATTTTATAGTCTTTGGTCATAGCTATTAACAACCTGAAACTGATCTATTTCGTATTACTAGGGTCCGGTTTCTCAACTTCGGTTTGACATTCAAATTAACAAACAAAATGTCATATTTTTCAGAACTCTTGCAAAATGAAATAAGATTGATTGATTTTGTTTTAATGCATATTTAAATAGTTAAATTATATTTTTGATTAGTTTGGCTATACTATTTTATTATATACATATAGCCAAACGCTAGCAAAAGACTAAAACGCAGCAATTCAGTTTTTCATTCATTGTACTCTGAATAAAATGAATTTTCTGTGCGGCTTCGTCTCTTGTGTTCCGCTTTGACAACGCTTGCATTTAATTCAATTTGCTTTGAGTACAAAAAATTTCGCGCACATGGGTATTCAATACAATCGGAACCCGATCAACCGAATAGTTGTGCTCATAAAAGAGAAAAAAACTCAAAGGTACTCAGAGAAAATCAAGTAAGAATGATGCCTTGCAGACGTCTAATTTATACTGCAATTATAGAAAGTACGCTAAAAAACAAATAGTAAATTGAAATCCTTTCCCCGACTAAGGGACACCCATTAAGTATTAATTTCTCAAGCTGCATAATTTTTTAATATATTCTTCAGAATTATTATTTGACACAAAACTCAAGGCAGAAATACAAATTAGGTGCTCGCATGTTTGCAGGGCGGATTACACTGCAACAATGTGGGACTTTTCGCGTGCAGTTGTACACATTTTGAAAATTATGATACATTAAAGCAGCGGTGGGCACACCCTTGCTCTCGTTGCTCTGAGTGCTCAGACCGTTATGTTGCATGCTGTTTTTTTGGTGCAGCTGAAAAAACACGCAACAACAAACACACACGATTTTTGGCGC
Organism: Hirtodrosophila cameraria; assembly: GCA_949708635.1. Taxonomy (NCBI): domain Eukaryota; kingdom Metazoa; phylum Arthropoda; class Insecta; order Diptera; family Drosophilidae; genus Hirtodrosophila; species Hirtodrosophila cameraria. Next base: position 38,042,100 of record OX453089.1, read on the forward strand.
GCCGCAGATCGTCATAAAAGTGTTCATTTTGCTATGATTTATGACTTCTGCCGCGTCTTTTACACTGAGTAAAAAAGCGAAGTAGATTTTGATTTGCTATGATTTTTACTAATTGCTGTTGGCAATTTTTTAGTGTACTGTGATTGTTGAAATGTTGTTGTACTGCTCTCGATTCAAAATTTCGTGCCCACTGCTGCATTAGAGGTCAATAATCACGAAAATATATATTTTTATATTCTTTTTTTTATTTTTTTGAAAAAAGGAAAAAAAAAAGAAAAAAAATGTTTGTGAAATGTCCGGTCTGTCCGTCTGTTTGTTCGTATGAACGAAGGTTTTTCCACAGTTTTCAAGCTAGAGCAACCAAACTTAATATACATGTTGGTATATACCATAGGCAGACAAAGTGTCAAGATTTCTCCCCCACCCCATCCCCCACAAACCGTAAAAACCTATATCTACTACAGTTTTATAGCTAAAGTAACCAAATTTAGCACAAGGGCTACTTACCACATCCTTGATTGTGCGAATCCTTGCGAAATGTGTAACGCATTGAAGGAGACGTCTCATAAAAAAAAACTAGAAAGAAATGTTATCTTCGGTGTGCTGAAAATATATACCCTTGTAGAAAAGATTTGCATAGTAAAACTTATTTTTCAACCGATCGTACCTATAAGATATAGTGATCCGATTTCGATGAAAACTTTTCACTTTAACATATAGCTGCCATAGGAGCGATCGGTTGAAAAATAAGTTTTTGTATGAAAAACTTTTTTGTTTTTCAAAATATCGCGACCAAACTCATTATATATAAATTAAAGCACGTTCTACACATGTCGCCCAAATTTTATCAAAAATCCTCTACCTCTTTTCGGCGCTCCACTACCATGATGTCCTTGTGGATCCATCGGTCATTCCGTATTTACCACTTCAAGACGCAGGACATATGGTGGCACCAACCTGGCGCCTATCCGCCGACTCATGGTCCAACGAGATTTTGATGATCTTGGGCGCAAATCGTGCCGACTATAACGGGATTGATGTCTGTATTTGTTTAAGTGTTAATCCAACGTCATTAATGGACAAAGCCATCAGGCCGCACGTTCGGCTGGAAACGCGCCCGACACCATTCCTTCTTGGACCTCCATCTAGGGTGAACCGTGGATCGCGGGAGGGTCTTTTCGAGGGTTCTTTGCCAGATGTCGACGAACTAGAAAAATTATGACTAGTGCGTTCCGGTTACTCTCGACGACTACAGTTTGCACTTGCTTGTGAAAATCTTCCTGTTTTCGGTGATTATAGTCAAACAGTGGGCTACCTACGGCCTTGTATGTGGTTTGTTCCACGTATTGCCGGCTGGCGCTTTAAGCACTCTACTTCAACTCTACTCTCTTAGCCACTTTCTCAACGTATTTGGCCAACATGAACAGGCTGTGAACGATGACTCCCAAAATAGTAGGATTCTAGTTTCGATGGTCTGGCCGTTTGAGTTACCTCCTAATGGTCAGGATTGTGGCGGACGATTTTTGGGTAGATAGGTTGAGGTTACAGTCAGCTTGGAAGACTGCCAGTTGTGGCAGGTAGGAATTGATTATTTCTCAAAGCTCAGTGATGGATCTATCAATGGACATGACTGAGGAGTCGTCTCTGCAGGTCACGAGCCTTAAGGCTCGAACGATTTCGACAGATCGAGTACAATCTGGATGGATCTTTGGTTTGGGCGAGTTCTGTTCAATCCGTCTGCAATGTCCGTTGTGTCTGAGCACTGCGCTGAGGATGTGCTGTGTCCTGGATGAAATCCATGCTGGTCTTGGACGGGGTGAAGGTGATCCTTGATCCAACAGGAAGGAGTTGTGCCTCCAGGATCTTCACCAGGTGATAAAAGCGTGATCGAGAGATATGAGGTGTCCACAACAGTAGACACTTAGAGTTTTGAGCCCTAAAAGTACAATAGTGAAATTTGTTGTTGGGTCATAGCAGAGACTATAAAGTAATAAAGACATTGCATTGCATACAAAACCATTTTTCGTTTTCGTTTGTCGCTTGTTGGCAAGGGCGGGCGGGTTGTAAACAAAAATCTATAAATAGAACAAACGTTTCACGACTGTTGTCTGCTGTCGGCTTGTGTCTTCGGTTATTGCTTTTATCGACGTCGTTTTGTCGAACATTGAGTTTGTCAAGTTGCAGCCAAATCTCAGTTTTGCAATTTCTAACCTTTCATACTCTTTAAAATTTTTAAAATGGTATGACATTTTGCAAACAAGTTTGCCACCCCAACTATCAAACAACTACAGAATTTTTATTAATTATAAATTTAAAATCCTTTATGGCCTAATTTATATTTTTATAGTTGATAACAATATGATGAAGATATAACATTATTTTAAATAGAGTGTATGTTATTGTACAATATGCTCATTAGGGTATTTAACTTTCGAAGCGCAAACGTGTTAATTTATTTTTCCGACACGAACACACATATGTGTATGCATCAGCATTGTTGTGTTGGTATGTGGTTGTCCATGTACATAGAGCAGTGTTGCCCACACTAATACTATCAAACAGTGTGCTTGTATGCGCAAAGCATTTTTGCAGTGTGTGGTTATTTCGAGCTTCAGCCGAATGCACGCGTTGTGAAAAAAGAAATAAATACATAGCTGAACGCCAAAAAAAAAATCACGAAGATCGAAAATTATTGTCCAATAACAATAAACTATAACCATATAAAAATGTAAAAAAAAAAACAAACAAAAAACAATAAATTTAAAAAAAAAAAAAAAACAATAAAGCAAAAAAAAAAAAAAAAAAAAAACAAAATTAAAAACAAAACAAAAAAAAAACAATTAAAAAAATAATAAATCAAGAGTAAGAAAAAAAAAAGGCGGACCTGGAGTGGGAATTGACCCTCGGACCCCGTGCACCAGCGTCTGAGTCCCTATTGCAACACCACAGCCATCTTAAAAATGTCAGCGACTAAACCAGTACATGTTCTGTGGAGCTCATAGAAATATACAAATAGATGGGTCCTGATATGATCCACCATACAACAGGTTTTGTGCACCTCAAGCAAAATCTTGGTATTTTATAGTCTTTGGTCATAGCTATTAACAACCTGAAACTGATCTATTTCGTATTACTAGGGTCCGGTTTCTCAACTTCGGTTTGACATTCAAATTAACAAACAAAATGTCATATTTTTCAGAACTCTTGCAAAATGAAATAAGATTGATTGATTTTGTTTTAATGCATATTTAAATAGTTAAATTATATTTTTGATTAGTTTGGCTATACTATTTTATTATATACATATAGCCAAACGCTAGCAAAAGACTAAAACGCAGCAATTCAGTTTTTCATTCATTGTACTCTGAATAAAATGAATTTTCTGTGCGGCTTCGTCTCTTGTGTTCCGCTTTGACAACGCTTGCATTTAATTCAATTTGCTTTGAGTACAAAAAATTTCGCGCACATGGGTATTCAATACAATCGGAACCCGATCAACCGAATAGTTGTGCTCATAAAAGAGAAAAAAACTCAAAGGTACTCAGAGAAAATCAAGTAAGAATGATGCCTTGCAGACGTCTAATTTATACTGCAATTATAGAAAGTACGCTAAAAAACAAATAGTAAATTGAAATCCTTTCCCCGACTAAGGGACACCCATTAAGTATTAATTTCTCAAGCTGCATAATTTTTTAATATATTCTTCAGAATTATTATTTGACACAAAACTCAAGGCAGAAATACAAATTAGGTGCTCGCATGTTTGCAGGGCGGATTACACTGCAACAATGTGGGACTTTTCGCGTGCAGTTGTACACATTTTGAAAATTATGATACATTAAAGCAGCGGTGGGCACACCCTTGCTCTCGTTGCTCTGAGTGCTCAGACCGTTATGTTGCATGCTGTTTTTTTGGTGCAGCTGAAAAAACACGCAACAACAAACACACACGATTTTTGGCGCGCCGCAGATCGTCATAAAAGTGTTCATTTTGCTATGATTTATGACTTCTGCCGCGTCTTTTACACTGAGTAAAAAAGCGAAGTAGATTTTGATTTGCTATGATTTTTACTAATTGCTGTTGGCAATTTTTTAGTGTACTGTGATTGTTGAAATGTTGTTGTACTGCTCTCGATTCAAAATTTCGTGCCCACTGCTGCATTAGAGGTCAATAATCACGAAAATATATATTTTTATATTCTTTTTTTTATTTTTTTGAAAAAAGGAAAAAAAAAAGAAAAAAAATGTTTGTGAAATGTCCGGTCTGTCCGTCTGTTTGTTCGTATGAACGAAGGTTTTTCCACAGTTTTCAAGCTAGAGCAACCAAACTTAATATACATGTTGGTATATACCATAGGCAGACAAAGTGTCAAGATTTCTCCCCCACCCCATCCCCCACAAACCGTAAAAACCTATATCTACTACAGTTTTATAGCTAAAGTAACCAAATTTAGCACAAGGGCTACTTACCACATCCTTGATTGTGCGAATCCTTGCGAAATGTGTAACGCATTGAAGGAGACGTCTCATAAAAAAAAACTAGAAAGAAATGTTATCTTCGGTGTGCTGAAAATATATACCCTTGTAGAAAAGATTTGCATAGTAAAACTTATTTTTCAACCGATCGTACCTATAAGATATAGTGATCCGATTTCGATGAAAACTTTTCACTTTAACATATAGCTGCCATAGGAGCGATCGGTTGAAAAATAAGTTTTTGTATGAAAAACTTTTTTGTTTTTCAAAATATCGCGACCAAACTCATTATATATAAATTAAAGCACGTTCTACACATGTCGCCCAAATTTTATCAAAAATCCTCTACCTCTTTTCGGCGCTCCACTACCATGATGTCCTTGTGGATCCATCGGTCATTCCGTATTTACCACTTCAAGACGCAGGACATATGGTGGCACCAACCTGGCGCCTATCCGCCGACTCATGGTCCAACGAGATTTTGATGATCTTGGGCGCAAATCGTGCCGACTATAACGGGATTGATGTCTGTATTTGTTTAAGTGTTAATCCAACGTCATTAATGGACAAAGCCATCAGGCCGCACGTTCGGCTGGAAACGCGCCCGACACCATTCCTTCTTGGACCTCCATCTAGGGTGAACCGTGGATCGCGGGAGGGTCTTTTCGAGGGTTCTTTGCCAGATGTCGACGAACTAGAAAAATTATGACTAGTGCGTTCCGGTTACTCTCGACGACTACAGTTTGCACTTGCTTGTGAAAATCTTCCTGTTTTCGGTGATTATAGTCAAACAGTGGGCTACCTACGGCCTTGTATGTGGTTTGTTCCACGTATTGCCGGCTGGCGCTTTAAGCACTCTACTTCAACTCTACTCTCTTAGCCACTTTCTCAACGTATTTGGCCAACATGAACAGGCTGTGAACGATGACTCCCAAAATAGTAGGATTCTAGTTTCGATGGTCTGGCCGTTTGAGTTACCTCCTAATGGTCAGGATTGTGGCGGACGATTTTTGGGTAGATAGGTTGAGGTTACAGTCAGCTTGGAAGACTGCCAGTTGTGGCAGGTAGGAATTGATTATTTCTCAAAGCTCAGTGATGGATCTATCAATGGACATGACTGAGGAGTCGTCTCTGCAGGTCACGAGCCTTAAGGCTCGAACGATTTCGACAGATCGAGTACAATCTGGATGGATCTTTGGTTTGGGCGAGTTCTGTTCAATCCGTCTGCAATGTCCGTTGTGTCTGAGCACTGCGCTGAGGATGTGCTGTGTCCTGGATGAAATCCATGCTGGTCGTGGACGGGGTGAAGGTGATCCTTGATCCAACAGGAAGGAGTTGTGCCTCCAGGATCTTCACCAGGTGATAAAAGCGTGATCGAGAGATATGAGGTGTCCACAACAGTAGACACTTAGAGTTTTGAGCCCTAAAAGTACAATAGTGAAATTTGTTGTTGGGTCATAGCAGAGACTATAAAGTAATAAAGACATTGCATTGCATACAAAACCATTTTTCGTTTTCGTTTGTCGCTTGTTGGCAAGGGCGGGCGGGTTGTAAACAAAAATCTATAAATAGAACAAACGTTTCACGACTGTTGTCTGCTGTCGGCTTGTGTCTTCGGTTATTGCTTTTATCGACGTCGTTTTGTCGAACATTGAGTTTGTCAAGTTGCAGCCAAATCTCAGTTTTGCAATTTCTAACCTTTCATACTCTTTAAAATTTTTAAAATGGTATGACATTTTGCAAACAAGTTTGCCACCCCAACTATCAAACAACTACAGAATTTTTATTAATTATAAATTTAAAATCCTTTATGGCCTAATTTATATTTTTATAGTTGATAACAATATGATGAAGATACAACATTATTTTAAATAGAGTGTATGTTATTGTACAATATGCTCATTAGGGTATTTAACTTTCGAAGCGCAAACGTGTTAATTTATTTTTCCGACACGAACACACATATGTGTATGCATCAGCATTGTTGTGTTGGTATGTGGTTGTCCATGTACATAGAGCAGTGTTGCCCACACTAATACTATCAAACAGTGTGCTTGTATGCGCAAAGCATTTTTGCAGTGTGTGGTTATTTCGAGCTTCAGCCGAATGCACGCGTTGTGAAAAAAGAAATAAATACATAGCTGAACGCCAAAAAAAAAATCACGAAGATCGAAAATTATTGTCCAATAACAATAAACTATAACCATATAAAAATGTAAAAAAAAAACAAACAAAAAACAATAAATTTAAAAGAAAAAAAAAACAATAAAGCAAAAAAAAAAAAAAAAAAAAAAACAAAATTAAAAACAAAACAAAAAAAAACAATTAAAAAAATAATAAATCAAGAGTAAGAAAAAAAAAGGCGGACCTGGAGTGGGAATTGACCCTCGGACCCCGTGCACCAGCGTCTGAGTCCCTATTGCAACACCACAGCCATCTTAAAAATGTCAGCGACTAAACCAGTACATGTTCTGTGGAGCTCATAGAAATATACAAATAGATGGGTCCTGATATGACCCACCATACAACAGGTTTTGTGCACCTCAAGCAAAATCTTGGTATTTTATAGTCTTTGGTCATAGCTATTAACAACCTGAAACTGATCTATTTCGTATTACTAGGGTCCGGTTTCTCAACTTCGGTTTGACATTCAAATTAACAAACAAAATGTCATATTTTTCAGAACTCTTGCAAAATGAAATAAGATTGATTGATTTTGTTTTAATGCATATTTAAATAGTTAAATTATATTTTTGATTAGTTTGGCTATACTATTTTATTATATACATATATCCAAACGCTAGCAAAAGACTAAAACGCAGCAATTCAGTTTTTCATTCATTGTACTCTGAATAAAATGAATTTTCTGTGCGGCTTAGTCTCTTGTGTTCCGCTTTGACAACGCTTGCATTTAATTCAATTTGCTTTGAGTACAAAAAATTTCGCGCACATGGGTATTCAATACAATCGGAACCCGATCAACCGAATAGTTGTGCTCATAAAAGAGAAAAAAACTCAAAGGTACTCAGAGAAAATCAAGTAAGAATGATGCCTTGCAGACGTCTAATTTATACTGCAATTATAGAAAGTACGCTAAAAAACAAATAGTAAATTGAAATCCTTTCCCCGACTAAGGGACACCCATTAAGTATTAATTTCTCAAGCTGCATAATTTTTTAATATATTCTTCAGAATTATTATTTGACACAAAACTCAAGGCAGAAATACAAATTAGGTGCTCGCAT
>OX453089.1:38050019-38227705 GCA_949708635.1 Hirtodrosophila cameraria
AAACGGCACGCTCTATACACACACAAACTCTGTGTATTTTTTATAGGGCAACTGACAGTTGAGAATTACCACAGCAGTCGCGACCTTTAGGCTTATGTACTGCTATGCATTTACAAAAAAAAAAAAAAAAATTACAAAAATGTATTTTATTTGGTTAAGTAATTACAAAATGAACTTAATTTTAATATTCATTTTATATATACAACATTTAGTTTTTCACGTGCTTCCATTTGTCCCGTGCTTCACGTTTTGCTTCCGGAACAAGAGAGCTTTTGGCACCTCCTAAAATGTTTGTTGTTGCTTGAGTTGCCAAAACTGCCGGGCACACAACCAACTGAGGTAGTTGCCTGACAACTGCTCCAACTGCTCCACTATAACCTTTTTGGTCGTGCTCCACCATTGCTGCTTCCATTAGATTATTTGCCGAGTCATTTATTCCCTACAAGAATACAAAAATTACTCATTAAATTTAAAATAGTTATAAATATCTCTATCTAAATATAATAATCAAGTCTCATGAATGCACATAAAAACTTATTTTTGGTATATACGAAGAAGTTGTATTCTTTTTTTCTACATCAACGATGCAAGTTTCATATTGCAGAGTTTAAAAAAAAAAATGCCCATTGGCTGCAACTTCCATTAAAATTGAAATGTTTGTATTCCGTGAAAGATATCAAGTATATGGTTGCCATAAGTGCTGTAAAATTTGATGGATTGGATATGAGATATATAAACTGGTGTAACCACGGTTTCCACTCAAAGAAAATGAATAGTACTAAAAAATGTACCATTTTCAATCAAAAAGAACCAAAATTTTCGGGGATCAGTTTTCTTTACTACTAAATTACATACAGTTCAAGTTATCCTAACCTTTATCGAAATAAAATAAGAATAAACCAAATTCTGTATAGAGAAATTTGTTTTAGACATAAAAAATTGCACATAAGTTTGAGTGAAAAATTGTGAAATAACTCTCTAAACTGTTAAATAAAATAAATAAGTAAGAATGCTCTAGTCGAGTGTGCCCGACTACGAGATTCCCTGCTCCCAACTCGCATTTCAAGCAGTTCACCGGCAACACAAGCAAGCAGCGCACTTAACTGTTTCTGCCGAGACGGGGGAAATAGATTCTTCCATAACTTTGGTGCTATTTATCCGATCGTAATGAAATTTACGCATCCGATGAACATTGATTAAACATATATGTGTACCAAAAATTAAAGCTTTATCTTTAAAATTGTGGCTATGGGAGTCTTTTGCGACTTGCGAGGGTGTGGGGGGAGGTGCATCCCCTGCGTATGATCTGCGTATGGTGTACAGGAACCTACATGCCAAGTTTGGTGTCTCTAGCTCTTATAGTCTCCGAGATCTGTGTGTTCATACGGACAGACTGACGGACGGACAGACGGACATGGCTAGTTCGTCTTGGCTGTTGATCCTGATCAAGAATATATATACTTTATATAGTCGGAAATGCCTCCTTCTGCCTGTTACACACATTTGCAGTACTTTATAACTCCCTTTTTCCCATTTTTAATCTTGACACTTTGTCTGCCTATGGTATATATAAACATGTATACCAAGTTTGGTTGCTCTAGCTTCAAAACTGTGGAAAAAAACTGCGTTCATACAGACGGACGGACGGACATTTCACAAACCCAATTTACTCTTTTTTATTTTTATTTTTCAAAAAAATTAAAAAAAGATTATAAAAAGAATAGGCAAGAGAGACGACAAACGTTTTTTTTGGCAAGCGACGCAACAACCAAAAAAAAAGAGCGTCGCACGAACATTCGCTAAATGCTCGTAATCGACTCGCAAACGATAATAATGCCAGCTTGGTAAAGAGCGTCGCTAGAACATTCGCTCAACGCTCAATAATTTGGCGGGTGTAATAATGACGAAGAAGGAATTTTCTGTACTCTAGTTAGTGTGCTTCTTCGTACTTTTGTTTTATTTGTCAATTGCAAGCATTCAGAGCACATGTGTTTGCTTAGGGTTGAAAGCGTTTAATTTATAAGTGAAATTTGCAACGAACTTTTGTAAGTATTAATTTAAATTATTAATGTTCTTTGCTGTAAAAAAAACCATATAATTAATAAAATTGTATATTTTACAGTTTCGCTGAAGCCAAAAGTCGCCAGTGGAGGATGCCGATTTTATCAAGACAGACTGCCGAGAAATTCTATTCTTATATTTTAATTTACTTAGTTGTATAATTGTTTTAAATATGTTTAATATACTAATTGTTAAAAATTTAAATATATGTATGGAAATTATACCATTTTTCATTGAAGAAAAAAGTCGGAAGAACAAATTGAACAAGAACGTTGCAGTCGGGCTCACCCAACTGCGATATATTCTGTTTTCTGTACGTAAATTATATTAAATTCTTTAAAAGACTACTTATATATATATACTACAAACTATAAAATTCTTTTCACTAAGTGCAGAACGCTGCAAACGCCCAAAGCAGAGCGAGACGCGCACTTGTCAAAATGATCACTCGTTTACTGGGGCGGGGGTGGGCGTGGCAAAATTTTTTTTCTCCAATCTATCGAAAAGTTCAAATGGAGTCATACTGCAAAATTTGGGGTTTCCAGCTATAAGGGTGTAGGAGATACAGGTTTAGCTCATTTGCGGGGGCGGTAGTGGGCGTCGCATATTTTTTTTGGCAGGTCGGTCAAGGGTGTGGTCACTAGTCTTTATGTCAAATTTGGTTACTCTAGCTGTAAAACTGTGGAAGGTATAGGCTTTTGCGGTTTGTGGGGGAAGGGGTGGGGCTGGGGTGGAGATCTTAACACTTTGTCTGACTATGGTATATACCAACATGTATACCAAGTTTGGTTGCTCTAGCTTCAAAACTGTGGAAAAAACATGCTTTTATACAGACGGTCAGACGGACAGGCAGACGGACAGACAGACAGACGGACATTTCACAAACCAAAAAAAATTTTGACTGTAGGGTGGTGTTTGCTTGACGCGAAATGGCACGGAAATGTAAAACTCAAAACTAGCTTTAAAACTGTGGAAAAAACCTGCGTGCATACAGACAGACGGACGGACATTTCACAAGCACAGTATACTTTTTTCTTCTTTTTTTTTTAAATTTAAAAAAAAAAGTATAATAAAATAGTACGAGAAACCGACGGCATCAGGACGAATACTCAACTTTTACTCTAGACACCCAAAAACAATAATAATGAACACAGCCCTCAACACTATAGCATGAATGTTCAACTTGGGTGACAACATATACCACGAGGAAATAAAATTCAATATAAAAGAAATATTAACAAAGAACGGGTTTCAAATAAATATAATATATACGTTACTACACAAATTCACAACAACCGAACTTAAAACTAACGACAAACAAGAGCAAAAACAATATAGATCTTTAGTATATGTACAACACCTATCCGAAGTATTCAAAAACACAGATTGTTATGACAATGAGGAAGTAAAAATAGCCCACAAGCCTACAACATTGGGTACATTTTTTAATAACACAAAAAGTAAAATACAGCAGATAAAAGTAACGTTATTTACAGAATTCCTTGTCGAGTTTGCCCGAAATTTGAAATAAACTTGATCTGCGTATGGTATACAGGAACCTACATGCCAAGTTTGGTGTCTCTAGCTCTTATAGTCTCCGAGATCTGTGTGTTTATACGGACAGACGGACAGACAGACAGACGGACGGACATGGCTAAATCAACTCGGCTGTTGATGCTGATCAAGAATATATATAGTTTATATAGTCGGCAATGCCTCCTTCTGTCTGTTACACACATTTGCAGTACTTTATAACTCCCTTTTTCCCATTTTTAATGGGAACAGGGAGTAAAAACAGCTGTGTAATTTGTGCGCGGAATCCATTCCATAAGTAGTTTTCACTCGACGCGTAAAAAGGCCGCGTAATCAATACGTTATGTTGTCAATTACGTTATGCTTAACAGACCTGTTAAGACAACATTTTGCGCCGAAATCATGTTTTAGAGTTGAGATTGTAAAACAATAAGAAGAAGAGCAAAATGAGTGAGCAAAAACTACGAAAGCGGCGGCTGCTTTCCTTTTCAAATGAAGAGATAAGACAATTAATAAAATTAATTAATCAAATAATCGAGAGTTTGGTGTTCTAAGCAGGTGGCTGCCAGTTTTGCAACATTTAGTTGAATGATGATATTAATTAAATAAATTTCACTATATTGATCTATATTCATGTGCATATCTATTTATGCACTTAAATATATATAAATATAATTTCACTTTTGTTTTGTTTATGTTTTCTTCTTCTTTTGGCTTCTGTAAACAGCTGATATATTCTTTAACAGCACAACAGCAGCGTAAGTTTGCCAGAATATTCGGTTTTCTTTTAATTAACAGCAACTTAGCAAAATGTTATTTTTAGAAGAAATTCCGTGCCGTAATTACACGCCGAGTGAACACCGCCCTTATAGCAAAAGGGATGTGGAAAATACTGACTTTGATCATTTGTGGGGGCGGCAACCAACATATATTTGTATGTATACCAAGTTCGGTTTCAAAACTGTGGAAAAACTGAGATGCAGTTTGATTTTATGATATCTCCGTAAAAAAAAATTTTTTTAATTCTAGAGCATTCTTACTTGTTTTTAATTATGTTTTTTTAATTTTATTGGTCAATTCGAGAAGATGACATCGGCAAAGTGGGGGCTGTTACAATGGATTGCCATACGGGCTTGTTTTATGTAATTTTTCATCACTTTGGCGAGAACTTCGGACGACAGATTCTCGCGCTCTTATCGAATATTGTCCTTGAGGGCTGGCTTCCAGGATCTCGGTCTTGTTCACGTTAACACGGGACTTTAAAAACCCCACAAAAAAAAGTCTGGAACTGTTAAATCGGGCGATCTTGCGGCCCAGTGCAAATCCCCAAAACGAGGGATGAGGAGACCCGGGAACGCCGCTTCCAGAATATCGGTTGTGGCTCGCGCAGTGTGTGCCGTTGCTCCGTCCTGTTGGAACCACATATCCTCCAATCCTAATTCGTCCAATTGCGGCAGAAAAAACTCAGTTAAAATGGCCCTATAGCGCGCACCGTCCACTGTTGTCGTTTGACCAGCGGCGTTCTCGCCAAAAAATAATGGACCGATGACTCCTCCAGCGTGAACAGTGCACCATACAGTCACTTTGTGCGGGTGTAATGGCTCCTCGTGCATCACTCGTGGATTTTCGGTGCCCCAGAAGCAATAGTTCTCCTTGTTCACGGTCCCGCTGAGGTGGAAATGAGTCTCATCGCTCATTATGAATTTGGTCGATAAATCGTCCACTTCGTCCTGGAGATTGAGGATGGCTTGGTCGTAGGTTACACGCGTTTGGCGATCGACAGGCAGCAGCTGATGCACGGACTGGACTTTGTACGATAACATGAACAGGTCCTTGACCAAAATTCGCCTTAGTAACGGTCGGCTGATGGCCAATTGCGAGGCACGGCGTCTGGTCGATGTGTCCAGCGACAGCTCGATATCCTCGGCAACAGCGGCGATATTCTCAGCACAACAGCCGCTCCGGGCTGGCCACTATTGTCAACGTGTGGTGCGACGGAATTCGCGCTGCGCCAATACCACAGACGAATTGTTACGCAAAAAATAGACACGATTATTCCGCCTTGTATAAATAAAAACAAGTAAGAATGCTCTAGTCGAGTATACCCGACTACGAGACTCCTTGCTCCCAACTGGCATTTCAAACAGTTCAGCGGAAACACAAGCAAGCAGCGCACTTAACTTGTAAAGTGGATGTCAAACTGTTGTTTCTGCCAGCTGAGACGGGGGTAATAGATTCTTCCATAGCTTTGGTGCTATTTAGCCGATCGTGTTGAATTTACACAGCTGATCAACATTGATTAAACATATATGTGTACCAAAAATTAAAGCTTTATATTTAAAATTGTGGCTATGGGAGTCTTTTGCGATTTGCGAGGGTGTGGGGTGGTGCATCCGAAATTTGAAATAAACTTGATCTGCGTATGGTATACAGGAACCTACATGCCAAGTTTGGTGTCTCTGGCTATTATAGTCTCCGAGATCTGTGTGTTCATACGGACAGACTGACGGACAGACAGACGGACATGGCTAGTTCGTCTCGGCTGTTGATCCTGATCAAGAATATATATACTTTATATAGTCGGAAATGTCTCAACCTGTCACACACATTTGCAGTACTTTATTACTACCTTTTTCCCATTTTTATTGGGAACAGGGAGTATCAAGTAAGAACGTTGCAGTCGAATGCACCCGACTGCGATATAGTCTTTTTTTCGCCACTTTGTGGAGTCAGAAGTGGGCGTGGCATTTGTATTTTTGCTCAAATCTTTCAAGTTTTGTTATCAATTTAAATTTGGCCTGTTTTACAGGTTTGGGAGAAACAAACATTATTTGATTGCAAGGGCGAGGGTGGGCGTGGTAAAAATTATTGTTATCCAATCTATTTAATAGGGAAACAGAACTCAACCTGCGAAATTTGGTGATTCTAGCTAAAGGGGTGGGGGAGATACAGACTTTGCCTTTTTGTGGGGGCGGAAGTGGGCGTGGCCAAATTTTTTTTCACCAGATCGATCAAGGAAGTGATTAGTAGCCCTTGTGCAAAGCTTGGTTACTCTAGCTCTAAAAATGTGGAATATATATTTTTTTGCCGTTTGTGGGGGAAGGGGTGGGGTGGGGGGAAATCTTGACACTTTGTCTTACTATGGTGTATACCAACACGTAAATTAATGTATTTCCAGTCCAGTGATGGCTGAAGATTAGGTTGAGAGGTAAACTATACCTCTTATTGCTGGCCTCGGGCTCAGAAAATAAAACAAAGTTGTTTATCGGCCAAGTGCAGGAGTGAATATTTATTTAAGTGACTTACTTGAAGAGCGCTGTATTCAAAACTAATTGTATGATACAAAGAACATTTCACTTAAGCAAAGCCAAAACTCGCGTCACGCCACAATGTCATGATCGGCAAGCCGACTCAGCAAAATCCTAGGCAATAAAGGAAGCTCTTGCAGCAAAACAAAAGTGTCCGGTTACCGCCGCTGACCATTGCAGATACAAAATATGCAGTGCCGCAATTGCGAGGGCTGTTCATTAGCTTATAAAGCACGCGATAGCGAGGGTTGATTATAAACTTATGAAATATCCTATATTGAATGTTATGTGTTAACTACTCCCCCTTTAAGTGTAAGGCCGCCCAATGCAGATTATGAATGCCCCATGATGAATGCCACACAATGAGCTTGATCAGTTCCGGCGTCTTCCTTGAATTGCTGTATCACCTCCAAATTACGTTCATTTAAAAGATGAAGGTAAGGGAGGCTGAGGACATCTCGGCTGGCAAAGATGTTCAGCAAGGGAGAATTGGCAATACCCGGGACTCTATCGCGTAAGTTGTTGTGATTATAAAACAGAGTCCCGTTAATTGCGACTCGGTCTCTGAACGTGATGAGATGCGTGCCTTGTACCTGGACTTCATTGCCGTTGTCCACCTGAATCCTTGCGGACCCATCGTTGAGGATGATGATTCCGTCATCTACATGGGTGATTATTTCCAGGTTGCTCGGCTGGGTCTCGCAGTGTGCCGTGCCAACTGCATGGAGCTCTTTGGCACATGAACTCTCTAATGCCAGACGACAAAATGTGGCTCCAGGTGAAGCGGCGCAACTCTGCAGTGTGTGGGTTTCTCCATCGCATTTGGCTATGACGATGTCAATCAATCGCAATATGAAATTCTCGTGGATGACAGGATAAATTGTGATTTTTCTGCAAGCTTTTTTAATCTTTCGGAATTTAATTATAAAATGTATAGTGTTAATGGATTGAAGGACTATAACGAATGCAATGGACATAACATCTCCTATTGGAGTTTTGGTGGGTTCCTCTTGCCAAATTGATTTCAAATCTGAGTGGTCCAAAATGTTTGAGCTGACAATGTTAGCCTTCGCAAGAGTAATAGCAAGCATTAAATTTTGCAACTCCATCATCAGCATTCTGTTTCTAGACAGTAATGTTTCAAATAAATGGCTAGTGTCAACTTTTGAGTTTTTGGCTATCTTGAGAATTTTATTGACAGTAACTGTTAACTGGTTAAGCTGGTCTTGAACTCTAGTGTTTATTTCCATTTGTCTATTGTTGGCATTTAATGATTTATAAAAATTATGCCAATTGGCTAATAGTAAATTGAAAAACTATATCTAACTTATACGAGTTTGCATAGTGGCTTAAAAAAGGTTTAAAAGAATGAAAAAAAAAAACAAGGGAGTCACCTTAGGTTGTCCTTGTGGACCACCCTCCCTCTAATGAGGACCTCGGTCCCCTGGTCTGCATCCACGGCCTTCTCATCACATAAAGGTGTGAGTTTGTTTCCGAGCCGTCGGTTGGAGTTGACCAAAACTTTGTCACCAACGTCGAAGACCCTATTCTGCCGCTTTGCGTTTTCCCTAGCTCTGAGCGTCGTCTGAGCGTCTCTGATCTTTTCTTGTATCTTTTCTTGTGGCTCATCTGGGTGCGCCTGAACCACATCAACTTCTTCGTCTGATGACGGGGAGCAGGGATTTGCTCCTAAAAAATTAAGGGCATCAGAGTCATAACTAGCATCGTCATTGATTTGTGCCGCTGCGCTGGAGGCGGCATCAGATGCGGAGTGCTTCCTATTCGTGTAAGCAAGGGCCTGAGTGGGCTGCAAGACCCTTGAGAAGGAAGGATCGACCTCCATGGGCACCTGTGCGCCATTATTATTGTGCTGCCTGCTGCTTCGCTGATCAGTCTGCACCGGGGCCTTGCTAAAGTGCGGATTCTTTGTACCGCTGGCTTGTGTTTCGGCTTGTTGCGAATGCCTCTCCTGTTGGTGACCCTGCGCTTTTGCATGCGGCTTGCGCTCTTTGTCTTCTAAACTTCTTGCGAAATTAGCCGCGAACGCGTACCTTTCATGATTTGACTCAACTTCCTGCTCGAAAGCTAGCGCTGAAGGCAAATCTCTGGGCTTTACTGCAAAGAGCACATCTGTAAGACTGCGCTCAAGACCCGATATGAACACACGCAACGCATCGTCGCGGAATTTTTCACACAGGCCCTCTACCTCAAGGTGGTCTTTTTTTTTCAAAAAAATTAAAAAAAGAGCATAAAAAGAGCTTTTCTATAAGTATATATAAAAGAGTTTGTCCTCACTGGCGATTGGCGATTAGTGATTGGCAATCAACGCAGGGCCCAAACCATAAGAGCTAGATGGCGGAATTTTCACAGAAGCTTAGGCATATACCGAAAGTGAGCACTAAGACCGGATCTTGGAAAATTCGGTCGCGAAATGTGGAAAATTCGCGGAAAACCGTTGTATGCAACTTTTTTGTTTATCATCCGATTAGCTTCAAACTAAATTTGAATGATCTATATTAAAAATAATTTATGACTGCATACCAATTTTCCGGAAAATTTACTCCCCTTGGTGGAAAATGGGAAGTCAAGGTTGTATGGGCGAAAGTTGAGTTTTTATGCGATTTGCTTCAAACTCATTTTCAAAGATCTATTTGAAAATTCATTTAAAACTGCATACCAATTTTCCGGAAAATTCACCCCGCTGGGTGAAAAGCGGGTGGTAAAAGGCCAAAGTTGAGTTCTTATGCGATTTGCTTCAAACTCATTTTCAAAGATCAATATGAAAATTCATTAAAAACTGCATATCCATTTTCCGGAAAATTCACCCCGCTGGGTGAAAAGCGGGTGGTAAAAAGGCCAAAGTTGAGATCTTATGCGATTTGCTTCAAACTCATTTTCAAAGATCAATATGAAAATTCATTAAAAACTGCATACCAATTTTCCGGAAAATTTACATTCCCGGGTGGAAAGTGGGTGGTAAAAACGCGAAAGTTGAGTTCTTATGCGATTTGCTTCAAACTCATTTTCAAAGATCTATATGAAATTTCATTTAAAACTGCATATTCATTTTTCGGAAAATTCACATTTCCGGGTGGAAAGGCTAAGGTTGAGTTCTTATGCGATTTGCTTCAAACTCCTTTGCAAAGATCAATATGAAAATTCATTAAAAACTGCATACCAATTTTCCGGAAAATTTACATTCCCGGGTGGAAAGTGGGTGGTAAGCAGGGCGAAAGTTATTATGTGATTTGTTCCAAACTCATTTGCAAAGATCAACATGAAAATTCATTAAAAACAGCATACCTATTTTCCGAAAAATGTACCCTGTTGGGTAGAAAACTGTTGGTTAAAGTTGTAAGAGCGAAGTTAAATTTTCGTGCGAATATGATTTTATACGGGGCGTAGCACCGCACGCCGGGAAATGCTAGTCTTTTATTAAGTACAACGCGATGGTCATGTGAGAGTTATTGTAAAGTCTATCGAAGAATACAGGAAACTTTTTAAAACTCTTACCACAGGTTTTGTCAAATTTCACACATACCAGCTTAAACATGAGAGGGCATTCAAAGTTGTTGTTAAGAATTTGCACTTCTCAACGGATATCGACTTAATGAAACAAGATGTGGAGTCCAAAGGTCAAAATATTAAACGTCGTGTAACCAAAGAGCCATTGAATTTGTTCTACTTAGACATTGAGCCCAACAACAAGAACTTAGATATATACAAAGTTAAACACATTGGTAACGCAGTAGTTAATATAGAACCAACCCGTAAAACCAAAGAAATCGTTCAGTGTTATCGTTGCCAGGAATTTGGACACACAAAGTCATATTGTGCCAAAACTCACAGATGTGTGAAATGCTCTTTTAACCATCCCAGCCACATTTGTCCAAAAGATAAAGAGCAATAAGCAAAATGTGCCAATTGCAACGAAGATCATGCTGCTTGTTGCAAAGGGTCTAATGTCTATAATAATAAAAATGACCTTGCAACATCTCAATCATTTGCTCCGTTTAATAATTCGACCCAACAACCCAAAGATTACCAATCATACGCTCAAGCTGCTGCAGGAAATAGTATCTCGAACAAGTCACTAGAAAGAATAGAACAGCTTCTAGAAAAACAATCTCAACTTACCAATAATTTACTTAACATGATAATGTTACTTGTAAATAAACTATGCAAATAAATCTAAACCTAGGAATATGGAATACCAATGGGCTTTCCAACCATGTAAATGAAATATCTTTATTTTTAAAAACGAATGCCATTGACGTCATGCTTATTTCAGAAGCACACTTCACTAGCAAATCTTTTTTTAGAGTAATTGGATACGACATAGTAAGAGCTGACCATCCGTCAGATAGAGCTCATGGAGGTGCTGCAATTATTGTCAAGCAGGGCTTTAAATTTCAAATCATGGACACTACCAGGGAAAACGCTATGCAGGCTGCCACAATTCAGATAAAATGTATGCACGCAGATGTATCAATAACAGCGATTTATCTCCCACCAAGATTCATAATAAAAGAACTCAATTTTAAAAACTTTTTGCAAGGACTGGGAACAAAGTTTATCGTGGGAGGCGACTTCAATGCCAAAGCTCCATGTTGGGGATCCAGATTGACTAACCCGAAGGGATCGGAGTTATACAAAGGCATACGAAACAATAACATAACAACTTTGTCAACTGGTGTGCCTACATACTGGCCAACTGATAGTCGAAAAATTCCAGATATGATTGATTTCGTAGTATTCTCTGGAATCCCACAATCACACATGCGAGTAATGGAGAGCTTTGACCTTAACTCAGATCATTCTCCAATAATAGCAACTTACAGCACAATACCCGATATGTTGGAAAAGCCCTATAAAGTCATTACAGCCTCTACAGACATTAACGCATTTAAAAGCTATTTAGACTCAGCTATAAGCCTGGATATTTCGTTAGAAACAGGAGAGGAGATAGACTATGCTGTGGAGCTTTTCAAAAATACAATTCATAAAGCGAGCTACAGAAGCACGAATCATGCTCTTATTCATCAAAAACCAAACCAATTGTACCTTTCAACGGAACTTCGACAAAAAATACAAAATAAAAGGAATCTGCAAAAACGCTGGCAAGAAACTCACTACCCTGCTGACAAAAGATTATACAACAAGGCTGCATCTGAGCTTAGACAACTGCTGTCGAACTTACGCAATGAATCTCTAGCTGCGTATCTAAGAAGCTTAGACCCTAATTCCTGCAACAATGAATACAACCTATGGAGGGCGACTAAATACCTAAAGAAGCCAGCTAAAAGAAACATAAATATTCGCGAAAGGAATGGAACTTGGTGTAGGTCTAATAATGAACAAGCGGAAGCATTTGCACAACATCTGCATTCTGTGTTTCAGCCAAACGATATAAATAATTATATAACAGAGACTGAAGTAGAAAAATTCCTTGAGTCACCCTGCCAAATGAGCTTGCCTATTAAAAGCATCAAATATGAAGAAGTTGTGACAGAAATCAAATGCTTGAACAACAAAAAAGCACCAGGCCCTGATAAAATAGACGGCATCACCCTAACAAATTTACCACCAAAATGCATTCGGTTTCTCAGTCTTGTATTTAACGCGATTCTCAGACTAGACCACTTTCCAAGTCAATGGAAATGTGCAGAGATCATTATGAGCCAAGCAAAATAGAAACGGAATTGACATCATACCGTCCCATTAGTCTGTTGACAATATTCTCGAAAGTGTTTGAAAAAAATACTATTGAAGATAATGTTGCCAATTTTGGACGAACTTTCCATCATTCCTGAATACCAATTCGGATTCAGGAGAGGTCACGGAACCCCTGAGCAATGTCACAGGGTCATTAATGATATAGTTTCTGATCAAATCATATCTGACTAAAAAATGCTTTTACGTGCAGCAGAAAAATGATACATCAACACTACTTCTCATCAACGCAGGCGTCCCACAAGGAAGCGTATTGGGACCAATTCTCTACACCCTATATACGGCCGACATGCCAGTAACAAACAACTGCACTGTTGCAACATACATATGCTGATGATACAGCCGTTTTAGCCACAAGCACATCTATAAATGAAGCTTCCGAACTCCTGCAGTGTGAGCTAAGCCTAATTGAAGACTGGTTCCTTCGATGGAAAATTAGAATCAAATCCCTGAAATCCGTCCAAATAGCTTTTTCATTAAGACCAGGTAGCTGCCCAAATGTTACACTTAACGGCTCACCAATTCCACACAGTACCTGAAGTATCTCGGCTTGCATCTCGACCGCAGATTAACATGGAAAAACCACATTAAAGCAAAATGTCAAGAACTCAGACTTTGGAAAACAAAATTCGCATCTACAAATCCTTACATCTACAAATCAAAAACTTTGCGACTCATTGTCAATGCTCCTTTTTACGTATCTAATGCAAATATTCACAAAGATCTTAATATTCCAACCATAAAAGAAGAAATAAATAAAACTAGTATAAAATACATCGACAGACTCCACAACCACGAAAATAATTTAGTCTTAAGTCTAGTAGACAATAGTTTAACAGCAAGAAGACTGAAAAGATTCCACATTCTCGATCTCCCCGATAGATAAATCCAACAAACTGAAAAGATGTTGCATATAATAGCAGGGCTCATTGCAAAACAGCTATTTCTGTTAATTTAATATTAATAATACAATTTACTTATTGTTTAAACAGACAGATTGTCAATAAAAAGAGAGAAAAAAAAATTTTCGGATGCAACCCCCGCACCCCCGCAAATCGCAAAAAACTCCCACAGTCATAATTTTAAAGATAAAGCTTTGATTTTTGGTACGCATATATGTTGTATCAATATTGACCAGCTGTGTAAATTTCAACACGATCGGATAAATTGCACCAAAGTTATGGAAGAAACTATCACAGCTGGCAGAAACAACAGTTTGACAGGTTTGCATTTTCATCAACTTATAAAAACAGTCGGTGCGCAAATGTATTTAGTTTCGATACTCCTTTTTTAATTTTTTTGAAAAAAAAAAAAAATAAAAAAAGAGTATATTGGGTTTGTGAAATGTCCGTCCGTCCGTCTGTCCGTATGAACGCAGGTTTTTTCCACAGTTTTGAAGCTAGAGCAACCAAACTGGGTATACATGTTGGGATATACCATAGGCAGACAGAGTGTCAAGATCTCCCCCCCACCCCCATTCCTTTAGCTAGAATCCCCAAATTTTGCAGGTTGACTTCTGTTGCCCTATTAAATAGATTGGATAAAAATAATTTGGCCACGCCCACCCCAGCCCTTGCAATCAATCAATGTTTGTTTCTCCCAAACCTCTAGAACGGGCCCAACCAAATTTAACTTGACGGCTAAA
Organism: Hirtodrosophila cameraria; assembly: GCA_949708635.1. Classification (NCBI taxonomy): domain Eukaryota; kingdom Metazoa; phylum Arthropoda; class Insecta; order Diptera; family Drosophilidae; genus Hirtodrosophila; species Hirtodrosophila cameraria. The sequence continues at coordinate 38,064,300 of OX453089.1, forward strand.
CTTGAATGATTTTACCAAAAATACTATTGCCGCTCTCTTCTGACTCCATAAAGAGGCGAAAAAAAGAGTATATCGCAGTCGGATGTATCCGACTGCAACGTACTTACATGTTTTTTTATTGTCCCTTTTTTAAAAAAATAAAATAAAAAAAGGATATAAAAAATAAAAACAATAATTATAATGGAAAAAAAATGTTTTTCAGTGCTATCTGCATTATCTCGTGTATATAAAACTGTTCAACAGGCAATCCTCGCACAGCTCAACCCACAAGAAGGACGAATTTCACTAAAGCTTCACTAAAACTCATTTTTATAAGATCTATATGAAGATTCATTAATGATTGCATCACATTTTTTGCGGAAATTCACGCCTTGGTAGAAAGTGGGTGGTCAAAAAGGCGAAATTTAAGTTCTTGTGCAATTTGCTGCATATTCTTTTTGAAATTTTCCGGAAAATGCAGCCCTCTCTTGGAAAATGGATGGTCAAGGTTTTATGGACGAAAATTAAGTATTCGTGCAATTTGCCTAAAATTTATTTTGAAAGCCACCCATTTAGTTTATATATATATATATATATATATATATATATATTTATTTATTATATAAAACGTTATTTACAACTTTTGGAAAAGCCGCCCGAAGTGTCGAAAAATGGTCGGAAGACGGTATGCTAACTAATAACTACTTGACGAGCGGGACGGAATATCATTTTTAAAAGAGCGAGTGGGCGGGATCTCCGGCAAAAATAATAACCCGCGACGGGCGGGAAGAGATCGAATTTATCACCTGTTTCTACTTCTACTTCAAGCTCAGTTTCCAATGTCTGTCCAAGAAATCGTTGCCCGTGGGTCACTGTTAGTGTACTAATGCTTTAAATATACAAAGTGAGAATAAATTCAAAGCAAAATTATTTCTGTGTGGTGGCGACTTTTAAATCAAAATCTCTAAAGGTTTCTGTGAAACCTAAGAAATGGAAATCGGTTGGAATTTGGTTGAAGGCCTTTTTTATATGTTGACATCTTTACCTTGAGGCCAGTATCCAGCACTGGGGAAAATTCCTGCCAGGAATTTGATAGTTATTTATTGTGTGTGTGGATGATAATTAAAACAGTGTGACCATGCACCTATTCTGATGAAGAAGCTGTGTTTTGTAAACAGAGCCAATCGTTAAAGTTTAACTAAAATGAAAAATGGAGAAAAATGAACTCTAACGCTGAAGTGATTGTGTTGGTGGCGGCATAGATTGTTACAAAACCAATAAGAATGCTCTAGTCGGGTGTGCCCGACTACGAGACTTCCTGTTCCCAACACTTAACTTGTGCGGTGCTTGTCAAACTGTTATTTCTGCCTGCTGAGACAGGGGGAAATAGATTCGTCAAAAACTTTGATGTTTTTTACCCGATCGCAACGAAATTTACGCAACTAATAAAATTTGATAAAAAAAATATGTGTATCAAAAATCAAAGCTTTATCTTTAAAATTGTGGCTGTGGGAGTTTTTTGCGAAATGCGGGAGTGCGAGGTGGTGTACCCAAAATTTGAAATAAACTTGAATTGCGTATGGTATACAAGAACCTGCATGCCAAGTTTTGTGTCTCTAGCTTTTATGGTCTCTGAGATCGACGCGATCATACAAACGGACAGACAGACGGACATGGCTAGTTCGACTCGGCTTTTGATGCTGATCAAAAATATATATATTTTATGTAGTCGGAAATGTCTCCACCTGCCTGTTAAATACATTTGCAGTACTTTACAACTCACATTTTTCAATTTTTAATGGAAAGAAGCAGTAAAAACAGGAGGAGGTTTTCATATCGCTCTTTGGTTTTGCGCACAGTTTTTGCCTCCATGTCCCACTTGCCACTTTCAAAATAATTGTAAGCAATATATTCCTGAGTTGTGTATCAGCTCTCTCAGTCTACCCATTATCGATATGAATCGGTGGATTTCGATCAAGACAATTTGCTGGATCTTTATTCAAAATCACATAGCTAGTTATGTATTCTTAAGATTAATATATACTACGTTATTCCGACTGTTCTTCAGCCCCTAAGTCTATTGTCAACCAAAATAACTGCGCATTTTAGCCAACAAAAATAAGAAACACAATTAACGATTACTACCCCAATATTAAAATTGTTTTGAAACGAAAAAGCAGACACAATAGCCAAAGAAGCAACAAGACTCCCACTCATTTACACCCCTAACCTCAACTCCAGCGACATCGTCGAATTTAAACAAGTAAGAACGTTGTAGTCGGATGCACCCGACTGCGATATACTCTTTTTTTCGCCTCTTTGCGGAGTCAGTGGCCGTGGCAATTGAATTTCTGCTCAAATCTTTAAAGTTTTGCCATCAATTAAAATTTGGTTGGGCCTGTTCTACAGGTTTGGGAGAAACAAACATTGCTTGATTGCAAGGGCGGGGGTGGGCGTGGCAAAAATATTTTTATCCAATCTATTAAATAGGGCAACAGAATTCAACCTGCAAAATTTGGTGATTCTAGCTAAAGGGGTGGGGGAGATACAGACTTTGCCCATTTGTGGGGGCGGGGGTGGGCGTGGCCGAATTTTTTTTGCCAGATCAATGAAGGATGTGATAAGTAGCCCTTGTGCCAAATTTGGTTACTCTAGCTATAAAACTGTGGAAGATATAGGTTTTTGCGGTTTGTGGGGGAAGGGGTGGGGGTGGGGGGGAGATCTTGACACTTTGTCTGCCTATGGTATATACCAACATGTATAGCAAGTTTGGTTGCTCTAGCTGCAAAACTGTGGAAAAAACCTGCGTTCATACGGACAGACGGACAGACGGACATTTCACAAACCCAATATACTCTTTTTTCCTTTTTTTTCAAAAAAGTTAAAAAAAGAGTATAAAAAAAACAAAACATTTCTACCAAAAACAAACATTCCTTATACACCTTTCTTCAGACTGGTATAAACAAATAAACAGCAATGTACGTTCTCTGCCTAGTAGCAGAGTGAACAAGTAAGAAAGTTGCAGTCGGATGCACCCGACTGCGATATACTCTTTTTTTCGCCTCTTTGTGGAGTCAGAAGTGGGCGTGGCAATTGTATTTTTGCTCAAATCTTTCAAGTTTTGCCATCAATTTAAATTTGATTGGACCTGTTCTACAGGTTTGGGAGAAACAAACATTGCTTGATTGCAAGGGCGGTGGTGGGCATAGAAAATATATTTTTATCCAATCTTTTAAATCTTTTATCCAACCTGCAAAATTTGGTTATTCTAGCTATAGGGGTGGGGGAGATACAGACTTTGCTTATTTGTGGGGGCGGAGGTAGGCGTTTAGTCAGATCAATTAAGGATGTGATATACTTATCAGCCTTTGTGCTAAATTTGGTTACACTAGCTATAAAACTGTGGAACATATAGATTTTTGCGGTTTGTGGGGGAAGGGATGGTGGTGGGGGGGAGATCTTGACACTTTGTCTGCCTATGGTATACATTTACCTACATGTGCACCAAGTGTGGTTGCTCTAGCTTCAATTTCAAGTCATTTAATGGTTTTCATTTAAAGTACAATGTAGGTGTGCGACGAATGGCAATGTAACAATTGGCTCTCTTCATCAGGCCGATCAAGTTACAGTGAGGCTTAGAAATATTCATTCAAGGTGATCATTACAAATTAGGTACAATTAACAATAGGAATACTGATTTTATATGAACGGCTCAAATAAACACCGGGCGTTGAAAGGACCTGGTAGCTTTCAAGATTGATTCTGAATTGGAAGTGGTGCTATTTTGCAAATAGGTCATCGTATGGCACCCTTTGCAGTCTGGACATCGACTACTCGAACCCTTCCATATTTTCCAGTACACGTGTTAGATATGCGTCCCAACGGCCAGTGTTGAGGTGGGTTGTTGTCTTCGTGGATAAGAACTAGTTGGCCCTGTTCGATGTTTGCTTCTAGAGTCAGCCATTTGGCCCGCGCTTGCAGCGTGTGCAGATAATCACGGCGCTACAACTCCCACAATCGATGCTTCATATATGTAATCCGCTGCCAGCGAGTCAAGTATGATAGCTTGCTAGCATCTATAGATGGCTCTGGAAGTGCCTTCAAGGACGCACTGATTAGGAAATGCGCTGGCGTAAGCGTTTCACCATCATTAGGATCAGCCAGCGGCGCAATTGGGCGAGAATTGAGAATTCCCTCGGCTTCAATTGCAATGGTCTGCAATTTTTTATATGTCAGTCCAGTGTTTGACATATTTTTGATGAGAAGATTCTTCATGGACTTTACCGCTGCCTCCCACAGTCCACCAAAATGTGGAAACCGCCAGTGTCGTTGTTGAAGGTGTTTAGATCTTCCACTGTCTGTTGGCTGAAGAGTTCCTGTTTGCAGCGGTTGAGCTGCGCAGATGCCCCAGTAAAATTTGTTGCGTTGTCGCAGTAAATGCGATGTGGACTGCCTCTGCGAGCGATAAAACGTTTTATTGATAAAATAAATGTATTTGTAGAAAGATCAGAAAGAAGTTCTATGTGAATCGCTTTCGTTAAAAAACAGACAAAGACTGCCAAAATTTAGTTATAAGGCACTTTGCTGCGAATGCGATATGATGTTAGAAACGGTCCATATAGATCAACTCCTGTTGCAGAAAAAGGCCTCGTTGTGACCAGTCGGTCCACTGGAAGCGAACCCATATTCATATATTTGATTCATCAACCGTGGCTTGTAGTGGTAGCAGTGGATGCACTGTCTAACTACAGCCTTGACCAATTTGCGCGCGTTGATGACCCATATCTGCAATAGTAGTAAGCCCATGAGTGCCTTTGGTCCCGCGTGCATGTGAACTCTGTGCATGTGAAAATATGATCATTTTTTAGCAAAACTGGAAACCTTGCCCCGATCGATATTGGTGCGTTAGTTAGACGTCCGCTAACTCTAACAACTGGTAGCGTTTGATTAGATCCTTGTGCTGTCAGCCTCTGGAGTTCCGGCTTTAGGAGCTGGTTTGACTTCAGCCTTTTTATTTTCTGGGGAAATGACGCATGTTGTATAGCCGAAACGGTGGGTATAAACGCCTGCTGCATTTCTGTTGATGATATGTGCCTCACATTGCTAGCTGTCAGATTCCTGTCTGCAGGAACCTTGTTGTATGCACGTAGCACGTAGACGGTGACGCATAGAATACGACGATATGATCCGAATTTATTTACGATGTGATTCATGATGTTTCCCTCGGTGCCACTATCGCTACACTTGAATACAGCCTTTCGTTGCTCCAATTCTGTTTCCGTGAACAAAGAAGTTGCCGGCGTTTGCGGCCATTCCGATGAATCTAATTTTAGAAATGACGGACCAGTAAGCCATATAGTTTTAGTTAATTCACTAGCTGGACAGTCATGTGAGACAATGTCTGCAGGGTTTTCCTTTCCGGGTACGTGACGTCATGTTACATCTCCTGAATTGTTCTGCATCTCCGATATCCGATTCGCCACAAAGCAGTTCAGCTTTGAGGAATGCACTTTAAGCCCATGTTATACTTTCTTAGAGTCTGTCCAAAAGATGATGGTGTTAACCAATGATTTAAACTTGTGCTCCATTTTGTCCCAAATCTGGCATAACAAAACTGCCGCATACAGCTTTAGGCATGGGAGTGAGAGTGTTTTTATCGACGCAACTTTTGATTTCGAAATGACCAACACTCGAAGGTAGATGCAACAGCCATAGGCACGTAGCGAGGCGTCTGCAAAGCCATGGATCTCGCAAACATGTTGTAAGGATGAATTAACGTATCTTGGTACCTCGATGTGACTATTCTCATGCCGATCCGGTTCAATTTGCTTCCTCTGGCTATGTAGCTCATCTGGTAGCAGATCGTCCCAATCCAAGCGATACGTCCAAAGTTCTTGAACAAAAATCTTGCAGCGTATGATCACTGGAGTTAGTAGGCCAAGCATGTCATACAGATGTGCCACAATTGAAACAACTTCGCGTTTGGTAGCAGGTCCGGCCGTTGGTAAGTCATAACGAAAACAAAATATATCGCGCTGCGGCATCCACGACATACCAAGTGCCTTTGTGATGTATTTTCCTTCTGTATAAATACGAAATTCACTTTAATGCTCTGTTAAGTGGCTAGCATTGAACTAAGTTAGAACAATCCTGCCTTTGAAAGTACTTGTGATACTTCACTTGTTTTAAGCTAAAGATCTTCAACGCTGTCAGCTCCGTTCAAAAGGTCTTCCACGTACATATCTTCCATCAAGACGAGTGCTCTTACCGGGAACTCTTGCTGGTACTGTTCCGCAATGAATTTTAAGCCAGATATGGGGCGCATGCCATTGCGTACGTTACTGTTGTGAGCTTAAATATTTCCAAACGCTTCTCCGGTGATGATCTCCAAAATATCAACAGATGGCATTGGTCTTCCGGATCGACAGCGAATTACCGATACATCTTCGAGATATCAGCGGTTAATGCGTGCCTGTAATAATGTTAGAACGAGATTTTGTTGAATCGTTGGTCCAACCATTACGATTTCACTGAGCGAAATATTATTTGAAGCTTTAGCTGACTACGAGTAGCTTTGTGGTTGTGATCTCTGGTCGCTGCACGCAGTGGTGCGGGCTCATATAGTGCGGTTGAGAAGCGTAAACGTGACATATTTGTACCATGTGATCCAGAGCTACATACTCCTCCATGAACTCTCTGTACATCTGCTTGATTAGTGGCTGGCGTTGCAAACGCTGCTCAATCTATAAGAATCGAGTTTTAGCATTCTCCACTGAATTGCCAAGCTTAGCCGGTTGATCCTTGAATGGCAAGCGCACCTGCACTCGCCAAGAATCGACAAACCTTGTGTTTGCGAGAAAATGTTTCTCGCATGCCTGCTTCTCTGCCGTATAAATTTGTTGTTCGGTGCGGAAATCTTCAATTTCCCAAAATCGACGTAATATTGTTTCTAGGTTGTGTGAACTTGCCCGTTTGCAAGTAAAAACTTGAGCCCTTGTGCTCAGAGGCTCTTCAATTTTTCCACCAACTATCCAGCCTTGGTGTGTGTTATGTAAATACGGTAAATTGTGGCCCAGAGAGATTTTGCCATCCGATAAGAGATCGAAGAACTCCTGCGTGCTGATGAGCAGGTCGATCTTGTTTGGTTTAAAGAACAGCGGATCAGCTAATTCGATACCTGTGATAATTTTCCACCCTGTTGTGTGTACGGCGCCGCAATGAAATTGACTTAGTCACAACGAATTGAAGAGACCATTCCACGGCTGTGACTCTGGCCTTGATTGTCGCAGAAACTGAGAATATCAATTTTGCGCGGACGTCTGCAATGCCTGAAATTTCGTATTATTTTCGTTGAAACTGTAGTTGAAGTCGCTTTGCCATTTCCTCGGTGATGAAGTTGGTTTCGGATGGCAGGTCCGTTAAGGTCCGTTAGTCCATTAAGCGATCATACGCTTGCTTGGTTTTTGCGTCAACCTTTGATAAAACTATATGAATTAGAATTGCATTCCTTATATCAGTTTCAGTGCCTAGCGAAAGATCTAATATGGCACGGAGGATACTTGCCTATATTAAACAAATTGGATATATGCTCAATAAAGATCAGCACTTGCCTTGGAGTAATTTCCCTCTGTCACTTGAAATGGCGATACAACACTCAAAGCAGCATCTGATAAACAGCTCAGAAGATGGTTGAATTTGTTCACTCGATTTGAGATTGGAGTTGACATAATTGCCGAAAATGAGACTCCAGCACTTGTAAACGGCATTCAAGAACTGCTGATTCTTCCTCCTTGGCGTCTACCGTTTGTTTTATTTTCCGAACACTTTGGAGCAGAACTTGCTTTTCACGGTTCAACAGAGATTGTTGCTCTTCTGGTGGCTTGGTCATTTTAATATTTAACGTTATTGTAATATTAGAGAGCAGCAAATAATTTGAACAGTGCGAAGAGGATCAAACGAAGCTGTAAAACGAAAAAGTGTAATGCGAATAGTGGATAATGTGGTGAAAGCACGTTGAGTGATTTTGAGCAAAAGCTCACAATATTTGAGTGAAACTTGAGCGCAGTCTGCAATTCGTTAGTATGCAACTCACTCAGGAGTCTTGAGCGAATGAGAGAATGAAGAATACCGACGATGAAGGTAGCGGTTGTTGAATAACGGAACCAACCTTGTGTGTTGTTCTTGTTACTCAATTGCATGTGGTCTGGCGAAAACGTATTTGCTATCGCCAAATGTTCCCTTTGTATTTACTGTAAATTACAGTTTTGATACGGGCTGATGGTTGCGTGCGTACCAACGAGCAAATTCCTCTCCAACTATTGAGCAGAATTAAGATGATGCACGAAGTGAAGACTAGTATCCCCGTGAACAGATGCGAGAACTATATCTCCGCCACGAGCGATGTGTGTTGATCCGAGTGATCAAATCTATGGATTACGTAGTAACAGCATATCAAAACGAAGAATTTATGATTACTTTTGGACACACGGCATCTGATTTATGCCGGTTGCGTCCTGTCACGGTCGCCAAATGTACGTTCTCTGCCTAGTAGCAGAGTAAAAGGAACGTGTGCGTTGCTTGCTTGTTCAATTGGTCATTTAATGGCTTTCATTTAAAGTACAATGTAGGTGCGCGACGAATGGCAATAGAACAATTGGCTCTCTTCATCAGGCCGATCAAGTGTTAAGTTACAGTGATATTCATTCAAGGTGATCATTAAAAATTAGGTATAATTATCAATAGGAATATTGATTTTATATGAACGGCTCAAGCAAGCAACAAAAGACACAGCTTCCCACTAAATAATACAAATCTCACCAGAATCCAACAAGTAAAACTCACCAGAATCCGACTAGGACACACAAACCTTACAAAAAAGCACTATAAAGACAAAAACTTAACTAACATATGCCCATTGTGTAAACGCTCTCCTAACAACATAAACCATATCATGACCACATGCACAACACTTTCACAATACAGATCATTTATTTTACAAAACAAATTATAAATATAATTATAAATATAAATAAAATATACTATTTTATAATCATTTTAATGCCTTGTCAACAAATTTGTCATCAGCATCGCTTGTTAAGTAATTGTATTTATTAATATTATTTATTTATTTTTTTTATTCAGTTCAGGCAATTTATTTTTAAAACGGGAAGTTCTGTCCTGAAAAAGGGTGACATGACAGCACTAATTTGCAATAGGTGAATCTCACAAATGATTTCTCGAACTAATACATTTAATAATTAACAATAAAAAAAAAACATTTAAAATGGTTTACAATTTTGTTATTTTACACTAAAATATGTATATTAATTGAATATTTAAAAAGTATCACAGAATTTATAAAAAGGACATATTTTCGGATAGGAGATGTTTCTGAAAAGTTGATGCAAATTCATTTTAAAAAGGGCTGATATGGCAGTACTGGTTACGTTAAGTCGAAAAGTATCGATACATGGGCAATGCAGATGGCAATTCTAGAAAAAGAATTTTCAGAGTTTTCAATAAACAATTATTGTTTTGTTTATAGTACGGGGAATTTAAACTAAATTGCCGAATAAGGAGAACTTTGGCAACTTTGTGATTTTATATATTTGATTTAAGATATTTCTAATATTGACGTCCATTTTATCACCAGGAAGAAAGGCTTATCACTGTGGACGGCCGTCCACACTTTTCATAAAGCAACACGAAACGTGTGAAAGTCGACTATTTTAAAATTCAAAATTCGCTGTTATAAAAAAGCGGCCGCTAGCATAAAATCGCAGCGCTATTAACATTTTATTATGGGGCTATATACAAATTTACCAGAAAGCATTTTTTTATTGCAACCTAATTCAATAGGAACTAAAAATAACATGTCAATATCAGAATGCAGGGTTCTGTTGAGTCTCCGTATAATAACCAGTTGATTCTTTTAGGCCGTCAGCTAACTGGTGCACACGTGTAACTATTTTTGTAAAAATACGCGCCGTATCTGTACACACAGTTAGAAGTGCGACTTTACTCTCCCTGTGAAGGCGGCTGGAAGCAGACCCCTGGCATGGTCATGTCTCTGCTGACTAATAGTAGTCGGGCTAGGTGCAGAAAATTCTTTCAGAAAACAAGTAAACAAGTCGGATGCACCCGACTGCGATATACTCTTTTTTTCGCCTCTTTGCAGAGTCAGAAGTGGTCGTGGTAATTGTATTTTTCCTCAAATCTTTCAAGTTTTGTAATCAATTTAGATTTGGTTGGGGCCGTTTTACAGGTTTGGGAAATGCAAACATTGCTCGATTGCAATTTGAGATCTTGACACTTTGCCTGCCTATGGTATTTAGAACGCCACCCATTATTTTATTTTATCTGTGTAACGGTAATTTTTTTCTGGTCTGTTCTTCTACGAAAGTAAGTGTATGGGTGAAATAAGAATGCCCACCAACTTTGAGATTTTTTCAGATAACTTTTGTTTTCGCGATAGTTCTGTTTTAAGCATGTTTCACAATTATAACGCCACATGCAATTAGTGCGTTTTTAAGTGTGCAAGCGATAAGATCATTACTATTTTTGAGACTAAAGACATTTTTAAGTAAAAAAGACATGCCACGAGGAACAAGTTTAACAGATCTAGAAAAGGTAAAATAACCGCTTTCAAAGATGAAGGACGTAGTGTAAGAGAAATTGCACGACCAGGAAGAAAAAAAAATACTTTGTGACCGGGATGAGTGAAAAATTTTGAGAAATGCCAGTAACAGTCTAAAAAGTTTGCACGACTTGCAAACTGTTTGTTTGCTGTATACCATGTATACCAAGTTTGGTTGCTCCTGCTTCAAAACGTTGAAAAAAACATGCGTTCATACAGACGGACGGACAGACGGACGGACGGACATTTCACAAACCCAATATACTCTTTTTTCTTTTTTTTTTTAAAGAATTTAAAAAAATTAAAAAAAGGGTATAATTACCCCAAACGAAGGTGGAACAGCATATGCCGAGGGATTCATGGTCGAGGGGTTGCTCGGTCTCAAGCATGCGGACTCTGGATACCTATCAACCTACAGTTTTATTCTTGACTTCCCGCGGTAGACGGACTATGCCGCGGGTGACCTCCTTTCCCGTACACTCGTGGGATCAAATATGAACCAAAATTTTACTATTTCTGAAATTGTGGTTTACAACACATATCTGGAAAAATTCGTCTTCCCGAAATACTACCTGTTTAGTTTACCTGCTTATATATTTATACATATATATTATTTTTATAAGCAAAGCCAGACAAAGTGTATTTTCTAATTTAAACAAGTAAGAATGTTCTAGTCGAGTGTGCCCGACTACGAGACTCCCTGCTCCCACTTTGCATTTCAAGCAGTTCAGCGGCAACTCAAGCAAGCAGCGCACTTAACTTGTAAAGTGCATGTCAAACTGTTGTTTCTGCCAGCTGAGACGGGCGTAATAGATTCTTCCGTAACTTTGGTGCTATTTATCCGATCGTGTTAAAATGTACACAGCTGATCAAGATTGATACACATATATGTGTACCAAAAATCAAAGCTTTATCTTTAAAATTGTGGCTGTGGGAGTCTTTTGCGATTTGAGGGGGTGCCGATGGGGTGCATCCGAAATTTGAAATAAACTTGATCTGCGTATGGTACACAGGAACCTGCATGCTAAGTTTGGTGTCTCTGGCTCTTATAGTCTCTGAGATCGACGCGTTCACACAGACAGACAGACGGACATGGCTAGTTCGTCTCGGCTGTTGATGCTGATCAAGAATATATATAGTTTATATGGTCGGAAATGCCTCCTTCTGTCTGTTAAACACATATGCAGTACTTTATAACTCCCTTTTTCCCGTTTTTAATGGGAACAGGGAGTAAAAACAAAATAAGAATTATTTTGTAGCAGTATAAATTGCGATGCTTAACAGCATACCTATTCTATCAAGCATGGTCATATTGTAAATAGCTTAACATAAGTTAGCATAACTATCTCTGTCTATTACATACTAGCATTTCCCGCCGTGATTTGCTTCGCCCCGTATAAAATCATATTCGCACGAAAATTGAACTTCCCTCCTACAACTTTAACCAACAGTTTTCTACCCAACAGGGTAAATTTTCCGGAAAATAGGTATGCTGTTTTTAATGAATTTTCATATCGATCTTTGAAAATGAGTTTGCAGCAAATCGCATAAGAACTCAACTTTGTTTTTTTGCCACCCACTTTCCACACGGAAATGTGAATTTTCCGGAAAATTGGTATGCAGCTTTTAAATGAATTTTCATATCGATCTTTGAAAATGAGTTTGAAGTAAATCGCATAAGAACTCAACTTTGGCCTTTTTACGACCCACTTTCCACCCGGGAATGTGAATTTTCCGGAAAATTAGTATGCAGTTTTTAAAGAATTTTCATATAGATCTTTAAAAATGAGTTTGAAGTAAATCGCACAAAAACTCAACTTTCGCCCTTTTTACCACCCACTTTCCACCCAGTGGGTTGAATTTTAAGGAAAATTGGTATGCAGTTTTAAATGAATTTTCATATAGATCTTTAAAAATGAGTTTGAAGTAAATCGCACAAAAACTCAACTTTCGCCCTTTTTACCACCCACTTTCCACCCAGTGGGTTGAATTTTCCGGAAAATTAGTATGCAGTCTTAAATGAATTTTCATATAGATTTTTAAAAATGAGTTTGACGCAAATCGCATAAAAACTCAACTTTTGCCCATACAACCTTGACTACCCATTTTCCACCCAGGGGGATGATTTTTCCGGAAAATTGGTATGCAGTCATAAACTATTTTTTATATAGATCATTGAAATTATGTTTGAACCTGATCAGATGATAAACAAAAAAATGCATACAACGGTTTTCCGCGAATTTTCCACATTTCCCGACCAAATTTGTCAAGATCCGGGATTAGTGCTCACTTTCGGTATATGCCTGAGCTACTGTGAAAATTTCAGCCATCTAGCTCTTATGGTTTAGGCCCTGCGTTGATTGCCAATCGCCAATCAAAAATCAACAATCGCGAGTGAGGACAAACTCTTTTATATATATAGATTAGATTATACATATTCATAGTGTGGTGCTGTTTGCACTTAACACCCTAGGCATTAACATAATCTATAAAACAACATTATTGAACGAGTGCGGACGCAGAGTTAAAATAAAAGTATATATTAACAAAACCTTCGTGTAATCCTGCCACAATTTCAAATGACAAAAATTAATTTTTCATTCGGCACATTGCAAAAGTTACTTAATTACTACAATAAAATATCGCTGAATCTTTTTCAGCAACGTGAGGAATACAAAATCAATATTTTTATTAAAAAAAAACTCTTATTTACAAAACACACTTCGTCACAAAATTGGATATGGGCATTTCCGCAGAAAAGTCTACCAACGTATATGGTTTTTTCATTAAGTAACATGTTCCAAAAAACATAAATTTTTATATTCCAAAACTTTGGTAGCTTATTAACGGTTATTTTTGATTTTGTTTGCAATGATATTTTTATGCCACGTTCGACATTGAAAAATACTCAAAGTTGTCATATCTTTTGTGTTGTCAATTGCAAATTATCCCAAATTTACTGGTAAAAGAAAATTGTCGTGAGCAAATTAATAAAATAAATTTTGGGCCCCAGTTGTCCCACAGGCAATTATAATTAAGCCTTGAAGTTTTTCACGTTCGACATCGTAATTGTTAGAGTTTGTAATTCTACATTATTAGATTTATTATTAATATGTATTAATCTATGTAGTGGATGGGGACTAAGAATAAAGAGAGCTGCATACGATGAAGGGAATCCTTGACAGAAAATCCAGTAAAATTGTTGCGCTATAATTTGAAAAACAAGAAACGAATGCATAAAAACAGAAAGAAATGGAGGGTATTATCAATTAACAATAAAGATATGGTTGCTGGTAAGAGGAAAAAGGATCGTGTAAGGAAAAAATTCAATAATGTAAGCAAGCGCTCGGAAAACCCGTCAACAAAAATCCAGGCAGCTTTACCAAAGGATTTTAATACTGTCAGTGAAAAATTTCTACATGAGCGATAATGTCAGCGTGCAAGCATCAGGAAGGAAGGATACAATGGTATGTGTTGGACAAATAGTTGTCAAGCGTTTTTGCTCATGACGGTATCAGAAGCCTATCAATTGTATACAAGTGAGTTCGCAGCCGAAGGTGTTAGCAAGACAACGTTTTTCAAATATCGGCCAAGGCAATTCCAATTGACAAAAAAAATTGACAAAATGAAGCACAACAAGGGACATACAACATGAGTTAGTTCCTCTAAAGTATTGGGGGAAATGGACAAGGACTTAAAATGGCAACATTGGCGAAAAGTTGAGAATCGAATCGTTTAACATTGCACCGATATCTGATCTAATTCATGAGACGCAGCTAACCTCTTTCAAATTACACTTTTTTATTAAACGTGCCCAACAAAAATATTTTTTATGAGATAAAGACAAATATAAAGATACTATTTTTACTTGCGTGGCATGGGTTTTTAACAAAATGTAAGATCTTGACACTTTGTCTGCCCATTGTATATACCAATATGTATAGCAAGTTTGGTTGCTCTAGCTCTAAAACTGTGGAAAAAACTGCGTTCATACAGACAGACAGACGGACGGACGGACATTTCACAAGCCCAATATACTCTTTTTTCTTTTTTTTTTGACATTTCACAAACCCAATATACTCTTTTTTCTTTTTTTTTTTAAAAAAAAAATTAAAAAAAGAATAAAAATGTCGTTTTACCGATGCATTTCATTTTTCAAAAGTGCAAAAACTGTTGTAAAATCTGTTTCGTGTTACAAGGATTGATAGACTTTTGACACAAATCATTGCTTTTAAAAAATTTAATTTAAGTCTGCTTTAAAAATGTGTGTGCTCAAATCTGTTTCATGTTACAAAAGATTCATACAATTTTACACTAAAATCTTTTCTTTTAACACCAACGATCATGATTTCTTAAGTTAGCGATATAGTAGTCCCTGTGTCTCCTCTCAATTTACATGTGTCAAGCGTAATAACTAACAGATACGGATATATTCAGAGATACAGATATATATATAGATACTGATACATTCAGATACAGAGACATTTACAGATACAGATACATTCAGTAACAGATATATTCAGATACAGATTGCACATATGCATCCTTTGAAAGTGCTTTTCTTGGAGAATTAAAATACAAATAATTAAGAACAAAAGCAAGCAGTGGCCAAGGATTGGTAGGAGATAAGCAGTAGCACAGAGCAAAATATCAGCAACGAGCCAGGAACTGTGATTACAGGTGTAATATTCACAATACTTAAGATTCATACAATTTGACATTAAAATCTTTACTTTTAACACAAACGATTTGAAGCATTATTTCTTATGGTAGCCCTATGTCCCCGTCACTCAAATTTCCTAAGCTGAAATAAGTACTACAATTTTAGTTGGATTCGTTTAGTACATTTTAAAGAATCTTTTCTTATTGATGTCGTCAAAAGAGGACTTGTTTGAATGCATTCTGGATAGAAGTGAGGACGGGTCGCCGAGTGAACAAAAATCTTAAGCTGGAGGTCGTTGCCAATGACAAAACCTCAGCAAATTCTTTGCTGTTTGAAAAAAATTTTGTCGTGGCCGAATAGGTTAGGTTTCTGTTGATAGCTTCCTTAAACACGCTGGCAAGATGACCATTACACTGCACATACAAACACAAATACTAGGTACAGCCCAAGAGCATAAATAAGTAAGAGGAATAACTAGCATGCATCACAACACGAGCCAACCTTTGTAACCTGTCTTTTCATTTGGCTTTTCGGTTTTTGCTTAGATCGGCAGCCACCGGCGAGCGAATACATTCTGCGCATGTGGTTTCATACTCGGTCTCTTTCAAAGTTCATCATATTATTAAACATTATATATTGCTTGTGATAATTAAATAACAAAAAATATACTGTTGTATTGAAAGTGTATTTGATACGACAAAATTGACTATGAAATTACGTTCATACGGACAGACACACGGACAGACAGACTGACAAACTGACATTTCACAAACCCAATATATTTATTATTTAGCTGCTCTTTATGTTTGCCGCCGATGTATCCAAGCTAACCGATCACATATTGGTGCGACATCGAACATCACAGTATTTACCGTTTTCTTAGTACTATAATAAACTTTTATATATTTTCTAGGTACATTATGTTCTGCTGATCATTGATTCGTCGCCTAAGGAACAAATCGAAGGAAGGTATAATACTTGCTCAACATTTTTTTGGAATTTGCAACATATCTATTTTATAATTGATGTTGTATCGATTTTAATTAAATTTGGCTGTTGGCGGTGTTTTATTCACATGTTCACCCGAATCAAAGAAATATATTTTATCTCGCTTCGATCATTCTACCCTTCATTCTACCCTTTCGTTCACAATGTCGATTATAAATCAATCGATCTTACAATAGTTCTCTTTCAATTAAATAGTTCATTCGATATATCGATATATTGCCACCAGGCATAAAAAATCTCAAATTTAAACAAACAATAAAGTAGTTAAAAATTTCAAATGTTAACTTAAATGATTAAAATCGCTACAACATCCCCGCCACCTTGAATCAAACAGGGCTTGGATTCACCTAAAATCCAGTTTAGCCATAACGCACGCTGGGGGACGAAAAACTCGGACAATAGTCTTAACAGTGGCTGTGCGTACTTGTCCATCCTTTCCACTAATCACTTCAGTTACTCTGCCCTTTTTCCAGGTGGATCGGTGAGTAGTGCCATCACAGATGAGTAATAAATCTCCCACGGCTAGAGGCTTCACTTCTTGATACCATTTAGTGCGACGGCAAAGCTCCGGTAAATATTCGTTCAGCCATTTTTTCCAAAAACAATGCACAATTTGCTGCACTGTTCGCCAGTAATTCATTATTGGTTGGTATGCTTCTTCTTCTGGGTGTGGTGTCTGACTGGAATTAGAAGTGCCTAATAGAAAATGGTTAGGAGTTAATGGTTCATCAGAGGGCGAGTCTAAAGCTAAATGCGTAAGCGGCCTTGCATTTACTATATTCTCCGCATCACCCATCAAACTATACAACATATCTTCCCTCAAACTCCGACCCAAGATAGCATGGCCCATTGCTGTCTTGACGCTGACGAGCCGCTCCCAACAGCCACCAGCATGCGGATTCATAGGGCAATTAAAAAGCCACTCGATTTCCTCGTTTGCCAACTCTGCTGCGATTTAAGTTTGGTCCATTTCAGCACCCTGACGCTTCAGCTCTCGATTCGCACCTACAAAATTGCTGCCGTTGTCCGAACGTATTCTTTTGGGTTTTCCACACCGCGCCATGAAATTTCGTAAAGATGCAAATCAAACGTTTTTCAGGCGATCTCCCTCTAGTAACCGAAAATGGTCCCATGTAATCGACGCCAGCGTAGGTGAACGGCCGTACATACGGTGTCAATCGATTAGTGGGTAGCTGTCCCAATAATGGGTCACTTGGGCGAACTCTGTTTGTTATACATATGCGGCAGAGTCGGGATACTCGTCGTATTTGCTCACGGCAATGTGGTATCCAATAACGACGGCGAATTTCTGCCAAGATCGTATTTTCATTCTGATGCAACAAATCCTTATGGTATTGCTCCACTATTAGTTTGGTCACGAAATGTCCTTGTGGCATAATTATGGGTCGCTTGGTGTCTTCTGTGATGCGTTGGCCTTGTTAATCCTGCCATTCATGCGAAGAAGACCATTTGTGTCGAGGATTGGACACAGATTCCATATCTAACTGCTTTTCTTGATGGGACATTTACGTGCCAATGTCTCCATTTCTTCTGCGTACTCTGACTAGTGCGTACTCGATTACTCACTCGCAAAATCCAGGCTATAATTCGGTTCAGCTTCCTGAAAGATTGAAACTTTAATAAAAGATCGTCTATATTTTGTTGAAAAACAAGTACAAATTTCGTTCTCAATTCTAGATCAGTGTGTTTGTCGCTTTAACCTTGATTTGGCCAGTCGTTTTCATCATTTAGCAAGATTTGCGCTCCCTGCAGCCAAGTAGATTATTTATTTCGTCAATTAATTTTTTGTTCCGAAGTCAGCTGGGTTATCTTTTCCAGGAGTCCAAGACTTCTCATCAGCGTTGCTGGTTTCAAAAATTTCGTTCACTCGGTGTATGGCTTGTATCTCCTGTGATCGGATTTGATCCACGCCAGGACCTTACTCGAGTCAGACCACATTCTAATTTGATTTGGAATGATATTGTGTCCCTCCAATATATGCTTACGGAGTCTGATCGCCATAACTGCCGCTTGCAGCTCTAATCTCGGAATAGACGACTGCTTCATCGGTGCGCACTTGGTCTTCCCCATGATGAAAGCCGTTTTCCATTGCCCTGCAGATTTAATGCTCCAGTATCCTACGGCCGCGTATGCCGCTTCGCTTGCATCTGCAAACAAATGTAGCTCAACATTGTCATCAAAGAGACTTGGACCATAGCACCGAGGTATCCGTGCGTTCGAGATTTTGTTCAATTTATGCAGGCAGATTTTGCATACCAAATCGTCTTCATGGTCAAGGCATTCATCCCATCCAGTTTTCTTTCGCCATATAGATTGAAGGAGTAGTTTGGCCATAATTGTATGCTCCGCCAAAATTCCAAACGGGTCGAATATGGACATATCAATTTTCAGAACTTCTCTTTTTGTTGGAGGTCCTATCGGGTGTAAACAAGGATTTTTTAATTTTCGCAAATGAAAGCGTGAACCCAAATTTATCAGTTAGCGTATGCCAATGCATGCCTAACACTTTTTGAAAATGATGAGCGACGTCTTTGCCCAAGTTAACGATTCCATCAGACTTGTTATCGGCGAACGTTTCATAACAAATTCCAGAATTAGAGATGAATTGTCTTAGCTCGAAGCCTCCCTCATTGTGTGTCATAATTACTTGCAGAGTAATCCTAACTGCTTTTTCTTCGCTGGATAAACAGTGGACGTAATCGTCTACGTAGGGGTTGTTAATAATTGCGTCGGCTGCTTCCGAATATTTCCCTTTGAGTTTTAGCGTGTTAAAATTCTTGACGTATTCGATCTGCTTTACGTATCTCAATCTAATGAAACATCTCTATGATGTCTGCGCATATTCCAAATCTTCTTTGCCAAAACTTCATCAGTACGTGTGTCAACAGTTGTACGTTATCAGGGCCATTCATCAACGTCGAGTTTAATGAAATTCCGTCGATGTCTGCAGCCGCATCGAAAACAATTCGGAGCTTTCCGGGCTTGTTTGGATTAACGACTCCAAAGTGTGGCAGAAAATAATCCTTATCTGACTTATTCTTTAGCGCATCTTCTGACACCGGCTCCATGTATCCTTTTCTTTCGTATCCAGCCATAATTCGACAGTATTCCTCATGATAATCTGTTTCGCGCTGAAATTTCCGTTCCAAAGAAAGTTGCCTTTTGAACGCCATTTCTTTGCTCCCAGGCAAAACGATGTCGTCACATCTCCAGAGCAACCCTGTTTCATATCGTTTTCCAATACAGCTCGTTGTTTCTTGAAGCATTTTGTTCGATCGCTCTTCCTCTTTTCCCTTGTGGTCCACTACAAACTTTTGCACGCCCATTTCAGAATCTACTATAAAATTTTCTCTTAATTTGTCAAAAATTTAATTATTTTTAGAGTTTATTAAGAAAATTCCATTGGTCTCCTGTGTTGGTGGCAGCGACAATCGGACCATCATATACGATTGATCGTGCTGACTCTGGTACTCCTAAATGCGCGTTGTCCAAACCAATCAGGAGTTCGGGAACGGCGTTGGCATAACTTTGCACCGGTATCGTTTCCAAGTGTCAGTATTTTGAATGCAAGTCCGATACGTTAACTGATTGCTTCGGCAACTGGATATTCTTTATTGTACGAACTCCCTTCAACGTATGTATGGCTCCATTTCGACCGTACAGCTTGTATACTCGGAAACCTTTCTGTTTCCGAACCACTGCAAGGTGAGATTCTCATTGGGGCCTTTCAAGCCCAGTTCCTCAGTTAGTCTTTCGTTCATCAACGAAACCGCGGAACCCTCATCCAAGAATGCGTAGCAGGAAATGGTTTTTCCGTTCGCATGAAGATTTACCGGCAACATTTTAAACAAAACTGTGGAGCCGGCTACTTGTGAAGCTGTTCCTGTAAATCTCTGTGCGTTGTCAACTGCCGGTACTTCAACAGGCTTGTGTAATAACTTGTTGATTTTGCTTAAATTAACATTCATTAACGCGGTGGCCAGCCCTCAAACAGTTGAAGCACAGCTTGCTTTCTATAACAGCCTCCCATTTCTTGTCGATGTCAAGTTTCCTGGTCACATTTCTCCAAATTATGTCGACCACTGCAGACGACACAGCTTCTCTCCTTGATGTCAACTTCATTTGCATGGAAAAATCTCGACTTCTGATTTTTCGACTTGGTTACCTCAGTTTCATCAACCAGACCGGCATCTTGTATGTCCTCAGCCATAACTTGAAGTCATTTACTAAAATCTTTGATATTTTCGTGACCTCAGCAATTTCGACGGTAGCGAGCCCACTCCAAACGTCGTTGCGGTGGCAGTTTGGACAACAACTCTTACATCAACGTCGGATTTTCAAGGTATCTGTCACCCTCGGCTGCTTCTAGAAAGGACGTCAAATTTTGCACTTTATTTCGGTAATCTAAAAGTTCTACAAGCATTCCATCTTAATAGCCGGTGACTTACGCATACGAGCAATTTGATTTTTTATGAGTTTTTCTGGTCTGCCAAAGTTTTTTTAAGCGCCTGCATGATATCGGGAACATTGCGACTGTGGATCAGCAAACATTCCACAATTTCAAGCGCCTTGCCTTTCACTGCCTTTTACAGTCGTATCAAATTCTGTCTCTCGCTGTAGCGATATTCACTGGTCGTCATCGCAAAAGTTTCCTTGAACTTTGGCCATGTTTCTTTAGTTCCGTCGAATTCAGGGAAATCATAAAGTTTCGCGCCTGAATTGCACTGCCGAGGTTCACGTGAAAGCGCAGCTTTGTGTACGTCCATATTCATCGAGGAGCATGCACCGATCTCGTTCTCACCTGCACGATTAGCAATGATTATTTTCGGTGACAGTGCTTCTATTAATATATTCGTCTTTTCCATCTGAATTTCATTCATGCGGACAATTTCCATTTGAAAAGCCTGCATTTGTGTCATGTTAGTGTTTTTTTGCTGCTGCATAAGTTGCATAATTTCCAACAAAGTTTGAGAATTTCTGTTACTGCTGTCTGCATGCAGTGTATCCATATTGTACGCAACAGCGGCACCCTGTAAGTGTTCATTTTCTGCCTGCTCGTTCGCTAAAGCTCTTGTTCATCTTCGGCCCATCGTACCGAGAACCAAAAACGCACAAACCTAAGGCTAACAGCACTTACCAGTTTTTTTCAGAACAATTTCACAACTGTATGAAATCGGCGTCATTGCGCACACATAAACATGTATACATACGCGTCGACCCGGCGTCACTCCAGAGTATATGTGCCAATCGTTCCTTCGTTTGCTTCCTTGCACAATTCTAGTGCAAGCCTTTATCCTTTCCCTTCAGGAAACGCCAAGTCGAAGCGAGATAAAAGATATTTCTAACTATCATTCAAACTGAATTACAAGTGCGCTCACAGTATGCAACCGCTGCTACAATTACATTACATTAAGTACATATAGTTTTAATCATTTAGTTGAGCGTGTATTTATATGATGTGTTTGGCTGTTGGCGGTGATTTATTCACATGTTCACCCCGAATCGAAGAAATACTTGACTTAAGCAATCATGTTTAAAATAGTTTGTGTTAAAAATAAATATTTTAATGTCAAATTGTATGAATCTAAAGTATTGTGAACATTACACCTATAATCAAAATTCCCAGCTCGATCCTGATATTTAGCTCTGTGCTGGTGCTTATCTCCTACCAATCCTTGGCCGCTGGGGCCCAGATGACAAGCTTCTTCTTGTTGAACCACAGTGCAATTACCTTATTGACGGACTCGACAGCGTCAGAGCCGTGGGTGATGTTGCGGCCAACCTGGATGCAGAAATCAACGCGAATGGTACCGGGCAAGGAATCAGCTGGGTTGGCAACACCCAACATTTGATCACATTCAATCGCTCCCACACCTAGGGAACCAATAGACCGGAGTTCATGTAGTTGACCAAACCGGCGAAGAAGGGGCGGCTAGAAAGATCAGCTGTCTACACCCACATTAAATCATTAACATTCAAATGGACACTTTGTCTGCCTATGGTATACATCAACATGTACAAGAAGCTTGGTTGCTCTAGCTTCAAAACTGTGGAAAAAACCTGCGTTCATACGGACAGACGGACGGACGGACATTTCACAAGGCCAATATAATCTTTTTTCTTTTTTTTCTATATTTAGTACCATACATTTTAGAGTTAACATTTTTTACTGACTCGAACTAAAATTCGCAACTAGTCCAATAGCACGGCCTGGCTTACCTAATTCGAATGCATCAATATCGTTAGAGGCAGAGAATGCATTGTTTTCGCAAACCTCAAACATCTGCTCGTTTTTGAACAGGCTAGTTGCTCCCTGTTCCCAAATGTGTGTTACAGGCAGAAGGCGACATAGCTATGTCCGTCTGTCTGTGTGTTCATACCAGAGTTCGAAAATATCTCACAACACTTTGAAGGGTTGCAAAAATAACTGTTGTTCTCGGAGACTATGAATAACGCACACAACAGAGAGCGTGCGTTCTGTTTTAAGTGTTTGTGGTATCGCTCAGTGAGAAACGGTTATTTTCGCATTTTATCTGTTTCTGTCTTCCAAAGACACTTATTTTTGGGAGAAAAAATATAAGTGTCTTTTTATGAACTCAAATAGTTTGAGTTATTTTGCTTCTGTGACAGAAGTTTTGTCTTTCAGTGGTCGTTGATCTGAGAAGTTGAAAATTTCGATGTAGTTCACGGTCGTCTGCCATTAAATACAAATATTTTGGAGTTTTATGCTCAATTTAAATTTAAAGCACCATTTACATATGATCTCGGGTGCACTGTATTATCCACACCTGCTACTCAGGTGTCTGTAGAAAGAGCATTTTCTACATTAAATTTTGTCTATAGCGATAAGCGCTACAAACTTAAATCATTGTTAAACTTAATTAATAAATAAAAATTAAATAAAAAACATTAATAAATAGCGATCTAGCCTTATTTTATTAAAAAATATAATAAAAATAAATATATATATTTTTTTCAAATCAAGAAATATCAGCTTTTTATAACATAAATATCATATTCTAATCATATCCGCAACATAAATTAACATAACATAAGTATAAGCAAAATTCCAATTATCCACAATCACTTTAGTTTTTATGTTATACTTAAACAGTTAACAGAAGACACTTTGAGCATATGTTGATGTTCAAAGTGTTTTTGGCGGACATATATTTATTTCTCTCAACAGAAAACGCTCAAAAGAAAACAGAAACGCAGCACGCAATAGAATTGAGCACGGTGAGCAACAGTTATTGCTCATGCTTTTTGTGTTAAGTGGAGTGAGTTATTTTCGAGCTCTGGTTCATACAGATCTCGGAGACTATAAGAGCTAGAGACAGCAAACTTGGCATGTAGGTTCCTGTATACAATACGCAGATCAAGTTCATTTAAAATTTCTAATACACCTCCTCGCACCCTCGCAAATCGAAAAAAAAGTGCCACAGCCAAAATTTTAAAGATAAAGCTTTGATTTTCGGTACACATATATATTGTATCAAAGTTTATCAGCTGCGTCAATTTCATTAAGATCGAATAACAAACACAACAGTTATGAAAGAATCTATTACTCCCGTCTCAGCAGGCAGCAACAACAGTTTGACATGTACTGGACAAGTTAAGTGCGCTGCTGGCCTGTGTTGCCGCTGAACTGCATGAAATGCAAGTTGGGAGCAGGGAGTCTCGTAGTCGGGCACACTCGACTAGAGCATTCTTACTTGTTTTAAAATAAAATATCTTGACACTTTGTCTGCCTATGGTAGTTACCAACATGTGTACCAAGTTTGGTTGCTCTAGCTTCAAAATTGTGGAAAAAACTTGCGTTCATACAGACAGACGGACGGACAGACGGACGGACAGACGGACATTTCACAAACCCAATCTACTCCTTTTTCTTTTTTTGTTTAAAAAAATTAAAATAGAGTATAAATTCGTGTTTTTTCAATTATTAGTTATTTAATTTTACGAAAAGTTATTTGGCCAATGACTCTTCAGCGAGGTTGCATCGTCGATCTGTCAACATCATTTTGAGTGCTGAAAGTGATCTTTCAACACTGACTTGTGTTGCAGGAACCGAGTGCACCACTTTGGCCAGCTGGTATATATAAGGGTGTATGTATCGCTTTTCATCCCAAGACTCCATAATATTTGAGGTCAAGCAAAGTGGCTTTGGGCTATAGACGTCAATTTCCGAATATGCCTTCTTTATTTGGTCTGTTGGTTCATTTTCTTCAGTTTCATCTTCTGAAGCTACTTCGTTGGCTTGCAAGAACCCGGTCAACAGTGAGCAGGTGTTTGTGGTTTGCGAAAGCAAAGCCGTGCTATTGGACTAGTTGTGAACTTTAGTTTCAGTCTGTAAAAAATGTTAACTCTAAAATGTACGTTACTAAATATAGAACGCCCGGAAAATTTGAAAAATATTTTGAAAAATGTTGTGCAGTGAAAATCGGGTCCGAATACAATTTTGGGACTGATGCAAAATATTGGGAGAACAATTGTTACTAATTATCTCAAGTTTACCCCTCTTGCAACTATAATAATACTAGTTAGACTACAATCCGTTAAATTCAATAAATAGCATTATTTTGCATACCATTGCATATCATTGCTTTTTCGCAAAAACTTTTCGAGTTGATAAATTTGAAGCAAACTCTTTAATATAACCGAAAATATCGCCTAACGAATAGTCCGATTTAAAAGTGATGTGTGGTGATTGTAAGCATCTTTTTGACTTTCATAAAAACTCAATTTATTTTAAATCAATAGCCCACATTTTTCTAAGTTCAGAGTATTTGAAAAAAACAATATTTTTGGGTTATCTCGAAAACGGTAGCATTTTTTTTTTTACTCAAAAGATATTCAAGCCTGTTCTACAAATCGATTCCGATCAAATTTATCGGAGTCGTAATGGATTAGTGTTCGACATATCGATTCCGATCAAAATTTTTCGTTTTCATAAAGGGGCCCCTAGACGACACAGACTGTCTGTGTTTCAACAGACCGATTTATTTTTTTACACAGACCAATTGTAATCGATAGAAAATAAATTTGAGTCGACTGAATATGCTTAGTTGACTTTGTTACTTATTGCTTGCCGCGGAGATTTTGTTTTTGTTTTAGTTTTTAGTCTCAAAATGTGCAGAGAAATGTGAGGATTTTGAATACTTATTGTATAGATTTTTACTCCCTGTTCCTATTAAAAATGGGAAAAAGGGAGTTATAAAGTACTGCAAATGTGTGTAACAGGCAGAAGGAGACATTTCCGACTAAATAAACTATATATATTCTTGATCAGGATCAACAGCCAAGACGAATTAGCCATGTCCGTCAGTCTGTCCGTATGAACACACAGATCTCGGAGACTATTAGAGCTAGAGACACTAAACTTGGCATGTAGGTTCCTGTATACCATACGCAGATCAAGTTTATTTCGGATGCACCCCCCCGCACCATCGCAAATCGCAAAAGACTCCCATAGCCACAATTTTAAAGATAAAGCTTTGATTTTTGGTACACATATATGTTTAGTCAATATTCTTCGGATGCGTAAACTTCATCACGATCGGATAATAACACTAAAGTTATGGAAGAATCTAATACCCCTGTCTCAGCAGGCAGAAACAACAGTTTGACAGGCACTGCACAAGTTAAGTGCGCTGCTGGCTTGTGTTGCCGCTGAACTGCTTGAAATGCAAGTTGGGAGCAGGGAGTCTCGTAGTCGGGCACACTCGACTAGAGCATTCTTACTTGTTTAAAATCAGTGTTGCAATACGCAAGCTATGGTCAATTATTTTAACTAACTTTGAAAAAATTCTAGTTGAAAAAATAAGTTAAAAAAAAAAAAATATCGTAATTAGGGATAAGGGATTTACATAAATTTACTTATTCCTAAATTCTTTGCGATTATTGCTTGTTGTATGAATTTTTTAAGTTGAATTATTATGTTTGGGAGTGTGTCCCTCATGGGAGGAGAAATAATACTACCGCATCCGACGAGGTAAGCCCAGACACAGTGAGGAGATCCTGTGAACTCAGTGTCATTTGACTAACAAATACAAAAAGTAAAGTTACCTCTTTTACAATAGTATATGCGTTTGCGACACCTTCACGTAAATCCTTTGGGCGGCCTTGACGCTTTTTAGCATGCTTTGATTTCCTCCTTCTATTTAGGGATGGTCCTGCAGACAACATGTCAAATGTGGTTTCCGCCGTAAACTGAAAATATGCATGATAAAAATGTGGTTACAAAGTATTTCTCTGGCTATTTTAAGATATATTTTTAGGGTTGCTCAATGAGCTCTTAAAGTATTTTAATAGGGTCGTTTTCTCAACTTCGTTTCAGTGTTCCCATTAGCAACTCTAATCATACATTTTTCACGGCGGTAAATTAATGATGAACTAGTTTCTCAACTTTCGGGTCAAGTAGTTAGTTCATAAACGTGGAAATTGCAAAAGCTCTCGGATACTAACGCAACGTTAAAAACAAGTAAGAACGTTGCGTTCGGATGGTTCCGATTGGAATATACAATTTTCCCAATAACGTTAATTTCCAGAAACTATTTAGGCTTACGTAAAATTATCTTTACCAATAATAAATATTTAAGTAGTAAAGGCATTACCAGTTTGAACTCTTAGCATCTTAAGAACATCATTATACACACACAATGTAATATTTGACAAAAGTGTAATAAATTGAATTGAAATTAAATTGATTGGGATTTACTGTTTTTTGGCCCTCTTTCTGGAGTCGGGAGTGGGCATGCCAATCATAATTTTGGTACAATTTCTAAAAAAAGCCATCAATATAAAGTAAGTTATTTCAGCTACACTGGTGTGGGAGATAAAGATTTGGGTCGGTCAAGCATGTAATCAGTAATCATAAGGGGGTGCACGGAAATCTGTTTCAACCAAATTCCAGCCGAACTCCAATTCTTAGGATTTACAGAAATCTCTAGTTATTTTGGTTTTAAAGTTACAAATTTATTAAGATAGCACTATGCAACAGTCAAAATGCATCTGGGCTTAAAGTAACTTTATCTGATGTAGTAGGGGCCCCTAATCACGAAAATAATTTTTTTTTCTTAAGTAGACTTTTTTTTAGAAAATTTTCAAGTTTTTTTTAGCTAGAATTTTTTTGAAGTCAGTTCAAATAACTGACCATTTGCGTATTGCAGCACTGGGTTTAAAACAATACATCAAATGATAGTCAATATATAGGCCTGTAAATAAGTCTCTAAAATTTTAGACATATACCTAATAACTTTGGAGATATTGAGTCCAAAACTATGAAAATTATTTTGTTTTGCAAACATTTTTAGTTGGAATTCAATTTGAAAATTGGAGGAAAAGTTAAAAAAAAAATGCATCCTGCTAAATTCTTTTTTGAGCATATAGATTCACCCATAATGTTTTGAAAAAGTCATCACTTGTGATATTCTATGGTTCAATTTCCAAGCTATAGCCATTTGAACAATTCATTTTTTAAATTTTTACGGGTTTTTTCGTTTCCCAGTTGCCGCGCCACAGTCCAGACAAACTTATTTGTAGGCCTATATATTGACTTTCATATGGCGTATTGTTTTTTAAAATCGGAGCTGCAATACGCAAGTAGTTATAGTCAATTATTTGAGCTTACTTCGAAAAAACTCTAGTTAGAAAAAAATAAAACTTTAAAATTTTTTTTAAAAAAAAAAGTTTACGCAAGCAAAAAAAAAAAAGTAAGAATGCTCTAGTCGAGTGTGCCCGACTACGAGACTCCCTGCTCCCACTTTGCATTTCAAGCAGTTCAGCGGCAACTCAAGCAAGCAGTGCACTTAACTCGTAAAGTGCCTGTCAAACTGTTGTTTCTTCCAGCTGAGACGGGGGTAATAGATTCTTCCGTAACTTTGGTGCTATTAATCCGATCGTGTTGAAATTTTCACAGCAGATCAACATTGATGCAACATATATGTGCACCAAAAAACGAAGCTGTGTCTTTTAAATTGTGGCTGTTGGAGTCTTTTGCGATTTGCGAGGGTGCGGGGGGGTGCATCCGAAATTTGAAATAAACTTGATCTGCGTATGGTATACAGGAACCTGCATGCCAAGTTTGGTGTCTCTAGCTCTTATAGTTTCCGAGATCTGTGTGTTCATACGGACAGACAGACAGACGGACAGACGGACAGACAGACAGACAGACAGACGGACATGGCTAATTCGTCTTGGCTGTTGATCCTGATCAAGAATATATATAGTTTATATAGTCGGAAATGTCTCCTTCTGCCTGTTACACACATTTGCAGTACTTTATAACTCCCTTTTTCCCACATTTCCAAGATAAAGCTTTGATTTTACATATATTATATGGTACACATATATTTTATGTCAATGTTGTTTAGCTGTGTAAATTTCATAACAATCGGATAAATAGCACCAAAGTCATGGAAGAAGCTATTACCCCCGTCTCAGCAAACAACAGTTTGACAGGCACCGCACAAGTTAAACGCACTGCTTGCTTGTGTTGCCACTGAACTTCTTGAAATGCAAGTTGGGAGCAGGGAGTCTCGTAGTCGGGCACACTCGACTAGATTATTCTTACTTGTTTTTAAATGAATACTATAAGAAAGAAAAAAATTCTCAGTTGTTTTGTTTTAGTAGAAAATCGCGTTTGAAATCTAGCTTTTTTAAAAGAAAACGTGACAAAGGGTGGGTCCCCCTATTTTTTATATCATTATTAATGACCTGCAAGATGTCAAATTTCATGCCAAAGTCTTGATGTACGCCGACGATGTTAAGCTTTGTTTCTCTTTCAATGATCCATCCTTTTAACGATATTAATTCCTTGAGTACCTGCCTCTAATGCCTGCATTTTGCAGTACACGATTGGTAGTGTTCAATTTAAGCGTATCTCATCTATTAATGATCTGGGAGTATTATTAATTCATAAATTATGTTTCGATGAAAATATGGTCACCATGGTTAAAAATGCCAATAGTTCTATTGAATTCATTAAGAGATAGTCTAAGAATTTGATGATCCGTCTTAGTATATGGAATATATCTCTTAGACTACCATCTTATTCAAGTAGATTGTTGCTAATTGATTTGCCTTCACTTAAAGACAGACGGACTTGCCACGGTGCCATGTTATTATTTCAACTTATTAATGGCCTTGTTGACTCTTCAGTGCTGATTTCTAATATAAAGTTTGCTGTCCCATCTCAAACAACGCGTAATTTTATTCATTGTCTTTACATCGCTGTCGTACAAATTATGCGCTCCATGAACCATTTTATGTTCTGTGTGCAAATTATAATTACTTATTTCCTGTTATTAGATCTCATTGCTCTGTACCAATTTTAAGAGAGGCTATTATACAATTTTTAAGTAATTAGTCATCTTTGTAAAGTCTGTACTTCTGTCCACTTTCGCTGTGAGTTGGACTATAGCCTTATAAAAAACTGTCCCAACGGGTCAGAGTGCAGACTTGTTTGGTAATCCTTGTTTTGTAAAATACATATTGTAATTATTTGTAATGATTTCTCTTTTCTGACGTCTGAATAAAGTCGACGTTAAACAAATAAATAAAAATAATATCTCAATAGTTTGGTCAAATTTCATCAGAATCGGGCGACTTTATCATGTAGCTGTCAGGAACGAAAACATAGTTTTTAGATGAATAAGGCAACTTCAACATGCTCTTTTTAAACTCTTTTTTTATTTTTTTTGAAAGTAAGCAAAGTCTGTATCTCTCTCAGCTATAGTCCCCAAATTTTGAAGTTTGAATTCTGTTGTTCTATTAAATAGTTTGTATAAAAATAATTTTGCCACGCCCACCCCCGCCCTTGCAATCGAGCAATGTTTGTTTCTCCCAAAACTGTGCAACGGGCCCAACCAAACTTAAATTGATGGCAAAACTTTAAAGATTTGAGCAAAAATTCAATTGCCACGCCCACTTCTAACTCCGCAGAGGCTAAAAAAGATTATATCGCAGTCGGGTGCATCCGACTGCAACGTTCATACATGTTTTTTTATAGAAAATGAGCAAAAATGAGCAAAAAGGGTTTGTATTACCGAAATATATAAATTTTAATGAACGTAAATGCATTCTTAGTTGCAAGAACGCACGAGAGTTAAGCCAACTTCTTCTCCATGAAAAAAAAAAAATTATCGAAAAAACAACACAGCAACGTTACATTAAAACAAAAACACAGCACTTAAAATACGTCACATGCATACTACATACTTATATATTGGTTTTCCATTGCAATCAAATATTGTTTTTTATAATATGAGCCAAATTTTACTGCATCAAAATACACTTGATGAGGGAACGACTTACCAATTCAAATTTTGTAGAATTATAGCTATTTTGCATGGCTACCGCAAAAAACCGGAGTTGCAGAAAAAAGATTTTTATAATGTTTATGGAAGACCTTGATATCTTTTCTGTTCAAAACAAAATACAATTTTATTTAAAAGTCTTACATTTATTTTTGGACTTTATGCCAAAAAAAATAGATTCAGACCAGTTTACTGAGCTGAAAGAGCTTAATTTCAAAACGATGATAACGGCTGATACGATATTTAAGAATCTTGACACTTTTTCTGCCTATGGTATATACCAACATGTATACCAAGTTCGATTGCTGTAGCTTCAAAACTGTGGAAAAAAACTGCTTTCATACAGATGGACGGACGGTCAGACGGACATTTCACAAGTCCAATATACTCTTTTTTCTTTTTTTTCAAAAAACTTAAAAAAAAAGAGTATAATCATTGAAATCATTACAGCTACAGTCTCGTTATTTGATAGCCAAATCTCGTATATATATTTTATAAATTAATATGAAAGTCAATTGAGCTGAAATAATATTTACCTGAAGTAAGTGAATTATTCTAGAAGTTATCTCAAGTGCTGCAAATGCAGTTCGAGCACTAAAGCTTTGCGCACCCAGTTGAAAGCCTCGAATAATTCTTCCATCCTTGTTGTATTGTTGCAATGGAAGCCTGAACAAGTCAAAGAATCCTTGAACTAAAATACATTCAAAATAAATATATATGTTTATAAGTTATAATAAAAAGAAAGAGTAATCTAGTCGCGTGGGCCCGACTACGAGACTCCCTGCACCCAATTTGCACTTCAAGCAGTTCAGGGTGTGCAGTGCATGCAAAACTGCTGCTTGTGCCTTATGAGAAGGGGGGAAATAGATTTTTCAATAGCTTTTGTGTTTATTATCCGATCGAAATAAAATTAACGGAACCGATTAATATAAACAAAAATATGAGAACCACAAATCAAAGCTGTATCTTTTATTGTGGCTGTATTGATTTTATCGATTTGGACGCGGGACGGCGATGTATCCAAATCAAAGCTGTATCTTTAATAATTTGTGGCTGTGGGAGTCTTTTGCGATTTGCGGGGGTTCGGGAGGGTGCATCCGAAATTTGAAATAAACTTGTTCTGCGTATGGTATACAGGAACCTGTGTACCAAGTTTGCTGTCTCTAGATCTCATGGGACACACAGACGGACGGACAGAAACCTGGACATGGCTAGTTCATCTTGGCTGTTGATGCTGATCAAGAATATACAATACATTTTATTCCTGAGACATCTTCTGTCTGTTACACACATTTACAGTACTTACTTAATTAATTACTCCCTTTTACTTATTCTTAATGGGAACAGGAAGTAAATATGTTCTTTGTAGGCAAATATCTTCAAATTAATTTTTTTTTTCTTTTTTTTTTTGGTTTGATTTTAGAAAATAATAATTGTCCAAAAGGCAAATATGAAATTCAGATTTTTCATAGGCATTTTCTATAAAATTATTTATTATTACTATTATTATTATTACTATTATTATTGTTACTATTATTATTATAACTATTATTATTATTACTATTATTATTGTTACTATTATTTATGATTTTTTTTTTGTTATATCCCACATGTTATACACAATTTTTATTTTTCGATAGTACAATCGAAAGTATCGGTGTTTTCGACTATCACAATCGGTAACTATCGATGGTACCTCAACAATGCCTTTTGGTCCCAAGGACGATTTTTTTGGCATAAACTCAAGGAACAAAGATAGAGACATGCAAATTTTCACGATTAATTTTAATTATGTATAAAAATTTCAGATATATTTTAAAAACCATCCGACCAAGAAAATGTAACTGGGTAATTTGTTTTGCTAATTTTACGTAGTTTTTTAAATTTAATTTCAACTTAAAAAAAAAATACTTTCGTAATTTCGAATTCAATATCACAAAAATGTTTACATATACGCGGGCGGGCTGAAAAATACCTGGAGTAGCCAAGAAAACAAGCCTTTTTTATACTCTTTTTTTAACTTTTTTGAAAAAAAAGGAAAAAAGAGTATATTGGGTTTGTGAAATGTCCGTCTGTCCGTCTGTCCGTATGAACGCAGGTTTTTTCCACAGTTTTGCAGCTAGAGCAACCAAACTTGCTATACATGTTGGTATATACCATAGGCAGACAAAGTGTCAAGATCTCCCCCCACCCCCACCCCTTCCCCCACAAACCGCAAAAACCTATATCTTCCACAGTTTTATAGCTAGAGTAACCAAATTTGGCACAAGGGCTACTTATCACATCCTTCATTGATCTGGCAAAAAAAAATTCGGCCACGCCCACCCCCGCCCCCACAAATAGGCAAAGTCTGTATCTCCCCCACCCCTTTAGCTAGAATCACCAAATTTTGCAGGTTGAATTCTGTTGCCCTATTTAATAGATTGGATAAAAATATTTTTGCCACGCCCACCCCCTTGCAATCAAGCAATGTTTGTTTCTCCCAAACCTGTAGAACAGGCCCAACCAAATTTTAATTGATGGCAAAACATGAAAGATTTGAGCAGAAATTCAATTGCCACTCCCACTGACTCCGCAAAGAGGCGAAAAAAAAGAGTATATCGCAGTCGGGTGCATCCGACTGCAACGTTCTTACTTGTTTTATTTTTGTTTTTATTTTTCAACACTTAACCCAGCGGTCCCTCAATTGTGTGACGCCTTCCAAATCATAAGATTTGTCTTATCGGCCCAGCTGCCGTGCATTTTATTTCCCGGTTATTGTGCTGCCTTTTCAAGGTAATCGATGTGGCCACATATGCCACGGGCATCTCGAAAAATCGTCGCCTAGGCCTTAGCTGGTGACGATTTCCCATTAGAACTCCATTGCTTCGACTGTTTCTTAGTCTCTGGAGTGTTTTAATGCATACAATAAATATCGCCAAACCCATCCTGGTTACACCATCGCGTTTATTGTCGGCTGGAATGGATGTAAGCTTTCTCATATCCAAATATTGATGCAAGATGTTTTCCATTTTCTAGCGTAAGTTACCCACGGCCCAAGCAATCTTGTGTACTTTCATTCGTTTATCGCTCAAGACAGTTTTATAGATGTCAACCATTTCTAGTGTGGTGACCTCTTTTGGCATCCTCGGGCTATCGTCATCAGAAATACTTGGTCGTCCGAGCTTAATTTCTCCAGTCCAATATTTAATGGTTGATATCGACAGCGAAGAATTTTTAAAAGCATCGCCCAATTACTTTTATAGCAGTCTTCTAATAGAAAAAACTCAGCCACGCTCCGGTAATCACAACACTTGCGAATTCAAGAAATTTTTGCGATTCCGGTCTTAAACACTCAGGTAATTGCAAAACTTTGTTATCTATGTGTTCCGTTTCGATTTTGTTATTTATTACACTATGCAACATTTGGAGGCTTTTCGCGTGCACATAAAAAATTATGATACATAGAAGGTCCCTAATCACGAAAATATTTTTTTTTTAATTTTCCAAGATTTCTTAATAAGATTTTTTTCGAAGTGAGCTCAAATAATTGACCATAGCTTACGTATTGCAGCACACATTTTAACAATCAATACATCTTTGAAAAACAAAAAAGTTTTCAATCAACCAGTAAAATTTTCCAACCAAAACCAATTGGACTGTGGCGCGGCAACAGGAAAACCGAAAAAAACAGAAAAAAAACGAAAACAATTTAAAAATTTTGATTTGTTTAAATGGCTGTAGCTTGGAAATTCTACCACAGATTTTAACGAGTGATGAATTTTTCACATCAACTAAAAAAAATGTTTGATAAAAAAATGTTTTTCTCAATATGTCCAAAACTTTTAGACATATGTCAAAAATGTGAGAGACTTATTTTAAGGCCTATATATTGTCTCTCATTTGATGCATTGTTTTTGAAAGGCAGTGCTTCAATACGCAAGCCGTTGTTAGTTATTTGAACTCACTTCAAAAAAATTCTGGTTAAAACAAGTAAGAATACTCTCGTCAAGTGTGCCCGACTACGAGACTCCCTGCTCCCAACTTGCACTTTAAGCAGTTCAGCGGCAACACAAGCAAGCAGTGCACTTAACGTGCCCAGTTCCTGTAAAACTGCTGTAACTTCTGCCTGCTGAGACGGGGGTAATAGATTCTTCAATTACTTTGGTGTTTGTTATCCGATCTTAATGAAATTTAAGCAGCTGATCAACATTGATACAACATATAATATATGTGTACCAAAAATACGAAATTTGAAATAAACTTGATCTGCGTATGGTATACAAGAACCTGCATGTTTTGTGTCTCTAGACCTTACAGTCTCTAAGATCTAAGTGTTTATACGGACGGACGGACGTACAGACAGACGGACATGGTTAGTTCGACTCGGCTGTTGATGCTGATCAAGAATATATATGGTTTATAAGTTTAGAAATCCTTCCATCTACCTTTTTCATACATTTGCAGTACTTTATTACTTCCCTTTTCCCATTTATAATGGTAACAGTTACTTTAACCCCAAATACATTTTGACTGTTGCATAGTGTTATTGACTATTTTATTGCATACATTTATGCAAGTGCACTGTTACCCTAATATTTCATTATTTATTTATTGTAATCACTACTTATATTTGCATTGGAACGCTCACGAACGCACTTTCCAATACTTTATGTCAACAAACTAAATCGCAAATTTTTTCGATATCACAAAATCTGTTTCAATGAAATTTGAGGTAGTGTAAGTAAATGTATAATTAAAAACTCAACATACACTCATTTTGAATATTAAGTATTGAAAAATAATTTTAATGCATTCAAGAACAGATTAAAAATATTTCTTGATTTTATTCTGTTGCTTATTTATACGAATACGTAGCTAAATATGACTGAAATACAAATCGCAAATATTTTGTATTAAAAACCCAATGAAAAAGCTATGAAAATTAAATTAAAACGCGTCGAATGACACCTATGACAGCTACATTCTACATTTCATTGGAAAGGTGTTTCTAAGAGCTTTTTAACTTAGCTTTTTCTTAAAACATTCAGGTGAAATAACGTGTTTGTTTTTTACATTTAGGCAATTTAAAAGAAATTGTCCTAACCGATTTTAATAAAATTTATAAAATTTGCGCCCAATGAAATTCTGCGCGGAGATATGTCGTTTGCAGAATGGCGGAGATAAGACGTTTTGAAACGACTTAATAATGTTTTGATATGAAAATATGTTTCATTAATTGATTTTTATACCATTGTAGAGGGTATTGTAATTTTATCACAAAATGTGTAAAGCATTGAAAAAAATTGTAAGTGTGTAATTTAGTAAGTGTGAATTTAACTTAACTTTAAATTGCGTTGCGTTTCTAACCTGCTTTTAGGGATTATATACACTTGTGATGGATGAAAAAATCAGTTTTTTTTTTTTGAGAATTCTCTTACAAAATTATAATAGTAATGCTCGGAGCATCAGATCCGAAGTTATGGCTGATTATAGTGCAGTACCTGCACAGAACACAGAAACAAACTTGAAACTTTAAACGCGATTATCTCAGAACCATGCTTTCTCTAAAAGACCTTTGCGGTGGACACGATTACTTAAAAACTATTTATCCGTTCAACACTAAATTTATACCCACGAAGGATTTTAAATGTCTTTGAAAACTTTTTTTTTAGAATAAAAATCGAATATTTTATACCTCAAAAAAGCGAATTTTGTATTAAATCCGCCGCCATTTTTTTTTTAAAGTAAATAAAATGTTCATAAATTTTTCGTTCAGCGACAAGATAATAATGAGATGAACCGTTTGCATGATATGGTGTCCACCGCAAGGCACTTTAAAAAAGATGACTTCCAGGATTTCGCTTATAATTTTTTTATGAAAAAATTTCAACCAGTACTTAAAAACATGTTATATTTGACGTTGAAAAGATTTGGAATAAATATTTTTAAAGGTGTCAAAAAAAATCGAGAATATTTCATCTTTTTTCGCGGTATGAGTGTATATAACCCCTTAAATCATTTGGGAGTTGATTCCAAAGTCGAACAGAGTGTATAAAGAATTTTTTTCTGATCTAGAAAGTCTAAATAGTAAGCAAACAATATCATTTCTCCTTCTCGACGACGTAAAACACAAATTTTCATACAGATAGGACGGTTCTTCGGTGTATATTATTTTATGCAGCAGTATTAAAACAATCACGTTAGACCAAGCAATTAAACTAAGATTGAAAATGTTATAAGAGTGCTGCGAAACATGGTCAGTCCTTCTGAGATTACATACATACTTTCAGTCTTTGTCTGCTGTTTGCGTTGCAATTACAAAAAACTTCTACCCCATAGAAAAGGGTTGGAGTAAGAAATGTTTTTGCAAAAAGCATTCTTAAGTTTTGTGGTATATACTGTTTATTGTAATTGCCTGAGTAGACCATAAGTTTTTCCTACTGAATTACTAATATGATCATTCCAAGTCAATGTTGCATTAAAAGTGAATCTTAGATTGTTGACTTTATCTACATATTCGATTATTGAGTTTTCAATCTGGAAACTGGATGTGTCCAAAGGTTTTTTTTATAAATGACCAAACACTTTGAGTTTGCAGGATTTAAGCTCAGACGGTTCTTCTTTGCCCACTCATTGACGATTAATAGTTCCCTTTTACATACAGCGATACATTCATTAATTAAAATACAATTGGACATCATCTACATACAAATTGACTTTACATATAGACAGATTTTTTGGAAGATCATTGACTTACCGTGGCAATGCAGAAGAGGATGAAGTAAAGACATTGTTAAATAAGTATGTAATGTGATGTATTATTTGAGGGAGAAGTATCTTTAAAAATTTCTGATTTATATCGCCAAGTCCTACAGCATTAGATTTAATGTCAAGTACAGATTCTAAAACATCACACTAATCAACACACACGAAACTAAAGCTACTATCACAGTTAGTATAAGATACAGATGCCAGGTATGAATTTACAGTAACTTCAGGTTCTTTTGATTTCAATTTCATCTGGAATAATGCGCTTTTGTTTGCCAATTCTTAAATTTTTACATTTTGTCCAAGTTTGTTTTGTATCAATTGTAATTTAAAAGGTTGCCTTTTGCCGACTTTATAAACTATTAACATTGATTACTAAGTGTTAATTTGTCTTAAATCTTTTCCACTTTTCATAAGCTTTGTTACGAAGCAGAATTGCACGCTTAATATCGGCATTAAGCCATGACGTTTCAATGGGCTTAACAGCATTGCTGCGGAGAGGTACAAATTATTATACAGGTATCGTACAGTACATTCCAGTTATTCAAGTTGATTGTTCCAGTTTAACTTATTGACTTCATCATTTAAAGAAGCCATGTTAATATTTTTAAAATCTCTAGTCAAAAATGGTAAAAATAAGGTCATGTTGAGAGAACACAAGTACGGACAACTGGTCTTATTAAGAACTTTGTCCAAGTCATTGTCGAAGATTAAATCTAGAAGTGTATTGCACGTATTTGAAAAGTGAGTCGGCTGAGAAGAATTAACTTTGACCAACTGACTCCAAATTATCGGCATGATGCATTTCTTTAAAAATAGTGCCGAAAAGTCGCCGGTCAACACAATGTCATTATATGCTAAAGCTAAATCAGAAATAACATTCAAAAGATCACAGTGTTCTACATTCCGGTGAGGGCGATACAAGCAGCCAATTAGGATTTTTGACGCATTTTGTATACTGTTTATTTTATATGAATATATATTCTATGCCACTATCCGCTGTCTGCGAAAGAAGTGCTTTTGAGCTCATTCTTTTGTTCACATATATTGCAACACCCCCAGCATTTCCATCACGGTCTGAGCGAAAAACATTATACCAACTACATGAAATGAGCAGGTCACAAGTAATACTTAGACATTAACCAAGTTTCTGATACACAAATAACGTCTACAGTTGAATTAACAAACAGATATCTGAACTCCTCAATCTTTTTTGTCAAACTTTGTGCATTTAAATGGCAAATACTGAGACCTTCTTTCTGTTTGCTCAGCATTCTGATCAGGGTATGGCTGTTCGCTTTGGAATTATTTGTTCTTGCATTAAATCAATAAGTATATTCACGCAATATGTTATATGCCCCTTAAGCTGTTAAACCTGTTAATCTTAACGGTAATGTTTACAGCTACCCCAAGTGAAATCGAAAGAAAGCACCAAAACATTTGGTTTTGGACTCTAAAAATACGGAATAATTCTAGGATCTCAAAACTAGGCTCGAAATATTTTTTTTGTTGCGGAAAAATGTGTTAAAAAGCTATTTTTAGTTTAGCCGATACCCGCGCCACGCGCTGGTCTATCGATAAAGCATATCGGTTCCTTTTTGAATTAACAGAGTAGAGGATTGTTGATTTTGGAGGCGCTGCGCACAAATCGCGCGATTTTTGTTTAAATAGTTTCACCGATTTCTTGCTAAAATTGTTCGAAGTGCCGCCAACTTAACAAACTGAAGGCTCTAGTATGTATGCTTGAAAAGTGCGCGCTTAACAAATGCAATAAAATAACTGAATCTTAATAACGCACGGCCGGATATTTAAGTATTTGCACCACGGTGCAAACAAATGTATGTATGTGTGTTTGAGAATGCGCGGTAGACAAACCCACAAAACAAAAGAAAAACAAGTAAGAACGTTGCAGTCGGATGCACCCGACTGCGATATATTTTTTTTTTTTTTTGCCTCTTTGCGGAGTCAGAAGTGGGCGTGTCAAGTGTATTTTTGCCCAAATCTTTCAAGTTTTGCTATC
The DNA here is from genome assembly GCA_949708635.1 of Hirtodrosophila cameraria. Classification (NCBI taxonomy): domain Eukaryota; kingdom Metazoa; phylum Arthropoda; class Insecta; order Diptera; family Drosophilidae; genus Hirtodrosophila; species Hirtodrosophila cameraria. Next base: position 38,103,695 of record OX453089.1, read on the forward strand.
AATTTAAATTTGGTTGGGCCTGTTCTACAGGTTTGGGAGATACAACCATTACTTCATTGCAAGCGCAGGGGTAGGCGTGGCAAAATTAATTGTATCCAATCTATTTAATAAGACAATAGAATTCAACCTGCAAAGTTTGGTGATTCTAGCTAAAGGGGTGGGGGAGATACAGACTTTGCTCATTTTTATGGGCGGGGGTGGGCGTGGCCAAATTTTTTTTGTCAGATCAATCAAGCAAGTGTTTAGTACCCCTTGTGCAAAATTTGGTTACTCTAGTTGTAAAACTGTGGAAGATATAGGTTTTTGCGGTTTGTGGGAGAAGGGGTGGGGGAGGGGGGAGATCTGGACACCTTGTCTGCCTATGGTATATACCAACATGTATACCAAGTTTGGTTGCTCTAGCTTCAAAACTGTGGTAAAACCTGCGTTCATACAGACGGACAGACGTACATTTCCAAAACCCAATATAATCTTTTTTCTCTTTTTAAAAAAAAAAACAAGTAAGAATACTCTAGTCGAGTGTGCCCGACTACGAGACTCCCTGCTCCCAACTTGCATTTCAAGCAGTTCAGCGGCAACACAAGCAAGAAGTGCACTTAACTCGTAAACTGCTTGTCAAACTGTTGTTGCTGCCAACTGCGACGGCCGTAATAGATTCTTCTATAACTTTTGTGCTATTTATCCGATCGTGTTGAAATTTACACATCCGAAAGACATTGATTAAACATACATGTGTACCTATTAAAGCTTTATCTTTAAAATTGTGGCTGTGGGAGTCTTTTGCGATTTGCGTGGGTGCGGGGGGGTGTATCCGAAATTTGAAATAAGCTTGATCTGCGTATGGTATACACAAACCTTCATGCCAAGTTTGGTGTCTCTAGCTCTTATGGTCTCTGAGATCTGTGTGTTCATACGGACAGACGGACAGACAGACGGACATGGCTAGTTCGTCTCGGCTGTTGATCCTGATCAAGAATATATATAGTTTATATAGTCGGAAATGCCTCCTTCTGTCTGTTACACACATTTGCAGTACTTTATAACTCCCTTTTTCCCATTTTTAATGGGACAACAGTTTGACATGCACTGTGCAAGTTGAGTACGCTGCTTGCTTGTGTTGCCGCTGAACTGCTTGAAATGCAAATTGGGAGCAGGGCGTCTCGTAGTCGGGCACACTCGACTAGAGTATTCTTACTTGTTATTACTTATTGTATATTTAATTCACTACAAAATAACGAAAAATAATAATACAACTTGAATAACATGAAAAAAGAGAAATAAAAAAAAAACAAAAACAACTCGCATGTCCTCATTCATGCACCTTTGGCATTTCAATTTTCTTATCAGTAAACTGATCTAAATTTAACGTTAGCCCATTTTATTATTTCTTTGTCTAAATTGCAAAGTGCTTATTATTATTTAAAAAAAAAAAAAACAAAAAGAGTATATTGGGTTTGTGAAATGTCCGTCCGTCCGTCTGTCCGTCCGTCCGTCTGTCTGTCCGTCTGTATGAACGCAGGTTTTTTCCACAGTTTTGAAGCTAGAGCAACCAAACTTGGTATACATGTTGGTATATACCATAGGCAGACAAAGTGTCAAGATTTCCCCCCCACCCCCACCCCTTCCCCCACAAACCGCAAAAAGATATATCTTCCACAGTTTTATAGCTAGAGTAACCAAATTTGGCACAAGGGCTACTTATCACATTCTTGATTGAACTGACAAAAAAAAAATCGGCCACGCCCACCCCCGCCCCCACAAATAAGCAAAGTCTGTATCTCCCCCACCCCTTTAACTAGAGTCCCCAAAATTTTGCAGGTTGAATTCTATTGTACTATTAAATAGAACGGGCCGAACACATTCGGCAAATCATAGAGACACGAGCCGAAGGGTTGCCGAAGTAGCGAGCTACTGCTGCTGCCAGCGATCAGTGTCAATTATGCTTCCATTGAAGAAAGGCCACGCTCGTTTTGAGCGTATTATTTTCGAAATACATTGAGCGAAAAAGTTCTGTGCACTCAATCAACACAATATGCGTTGATGCGGAGGCACTTGCGTCTCTTTTGGAAGTTGTTTAAGTATTGTTTTTATTAGTTGTTTAGTTTAATTAAAGTTATTTTTGGAAAAAATTATGCCTTTTTTGGACTCGTATAACCACCGACTGGCCTATTCTAAGTTTAGTTGCAATTAAACAGGACGAATAGCCACTCTCGGTAAGGTTTACAATAGAATTTTGAACTTCGCGCTGTAATTTCCTCATAATTTCGATATTTCAATAAAAACAACTCTATTACCGGTATGTAACCTCTTTGATACTAAAAATAATAATAGGCACTTTGCAATTTAGACAAAGAAATAATAAAATGAATAATAATAATTAACGTTAAATTTAGATCAGTTTACTGATAAGAAAATTGAAATGCCAAAGGTGCATGAATGAGTACATGCGAGTTGTTTTTGTTTTTTTTTTATTTCTCTTTTTTCATGTTATTCAAGTTGTATTATTATTTTTCGTTATTTTGTAGTGAATTAAATATACAATAAGTAATAAAAGAAATTATTGTATTTGCTTTACTATTTTCTGTTTTATTCGAACCGAAATGCACTTCATGCAAACATGTACTCACTTTTGCTCCCCACTGTGTATACAGGCTTGTGTCGTGCGGTAAATCTCTTAAGCGGCTTCTGTGTCTTAAAATTTAAACGCATACATACTAATATTTGCAGTTGGCTCGCGTTATTTATATATGTACATTCCGTTTTTATACTCTATTTTAATTTTTTTGAAAAACAGAGAAACGCAGCTTTTTTTTTTTAGAGCAACCAAACTTGGTATACATGTTGGTATATACCATAGGCAGACAAGGTGTCCAGATCTCCCCCTACCCCCATCCCTTCTCTCACAAACCGCAAAAACCTATATCTTCCACAGTTTTACAGCTAGAGTAACCAAATTTTGCACAAGGGCTACTAAAGACTTGCTTGATTGATCTGACAAAAATAAATTTGGCCACGCCCACCCCCGCCCCCAAAAATTAGCAAAGTCTGTATCTCCCCCACCCCTTTAGCTAGAATCACCAAACTTTGCAGGTTGAATTCTATTGTCTTATTAAATAGATTGGATAAAATTAATTTTGCCACGCCCACCCCTGCCCTTGCAATGAAGCAATGGTTGTTTCTCCCAAACCTGTAGAACAGCCCCAACCAAATTTAAATTGATGGCAAAACTTGAAAGGTTTGGGCAAAAAAAAACTTGACACGCCCACTTTTGACTCCGCAAAGAGGCAAAAAAAAAGAATATATCGCAGTCGGGTGCATCCGTTCTTACTTGTTTTTCTTTTGTTTTGTGGGTTTGTCTACCGCGCATTCTCAAACACACATGCATACATTTGTTTGCACCGTGGTGCAAATACTTAAATATCCGGCCGTGCGTTATTTAGATTCAGTTATTTTATTGCATTTGTTAAGCGAGCACTTTTCAAGCATACATACTAGAGCCTAGCACAAATACATTTGAAATGTCAAACGAGGCATTCATACACTTGTTTGTACCGACATTTGAAATTTCTCGTTTTACCGAATGTAAAAAAGTAAGCATTGTGCTCACATTTGCTAGAACGAGGTAATTGTTTGATATTGAAATACCGGTCATACAAGCCTGCTCGAATATCAAATCGGTACAATAGAATACTTGAAATATTTGAAAACCGAGTCGGTATACCGACTTTTTGCTTATGTCATTTCGTTTAATTTCAAATTTGAATTCTTGACAAGTAAAACTTTGTTCCCAAGATACATTCGAACTTAAAGCCTGTGGAGTCCTATCTTTTCACAAGAACAATAGATGGCGCCACGAAACTATGCACTTACGATATTAGAAAAATCAATTTACGATAAAAAAAAATCAAAGCAATCATAGTTGGCTTTATCAATATTTTTATTGTGCGTTCGAAATATACATGGCGCACCCAACAGCATTTACAGAAATGTCAGTTTAGAATAAAAACAAGAAAGAAAAGCTATCTTCGGCACGCCGAAGATTAAATACCCTTGCAGATTAGATCAGACTAAATTTGTAAAAATAGTATTTCAGTGTATTTATTAATTGTTCAGTTTACATCGTACTTCTCTTCTCAGATAATAATAATCTTGCCTGAGAGAAAGCCCTCTCCGATGAAGCACTACTGGCTGGAATGCTTAACAGCCTGGAGCTAACCTTGGACAGAAGCGGAAAGTGGTCATTCTTGGTCTTGATAGTTTCGTACTGCTATTAATTTTATTAATATATTATTTTTTATTTTTTATTCCAAGTAGATAAATATCCGGCCAACTAACTTTGTGCGTTATTTAGATTAAGTTGTTTTTGTGCATTTGTTAACCGCACATTTTCAAGCAAACATACGTACATACATTCATGTGGTCCAAATATACATAAGCATTCGGCGAACTAACTTTGCGCACTCAAAAATAAGTTCGGTTTCGGGAATTAAATTAATTAACGTATCTACGTTTTCGTTTGATCGTCATGTCAAATCGCCAAAATCAACATAGAGCCATCTTTTTCAAGCGCAAGGCAGGGTCTGAATATGTTTGCTTGCGCCTCCGGTCAATTTGGATGAGCTTGCGTTGTCGATTTTGCTTAAACGGATTGATAAACTAACTGCTGCGTTTGGAGAGGCCCACAACAAATTGGAGGAACTGGACTTTGATGAAATCGGAATTGAGCTGCGAAAGTCATTTGATGACCTGTCAGTTACGTTGGATACTTCGGTACGGTTTGAAATTGCTAAGCGCAATGGAGCAATGCCTTCCAGTTCTACGTTTATGCATCCTTCTGGGCAGATTTCAATTCAATGTTCAAAGCTGTGATTGTGATATACGCCGATCTTTCAGGTGGACAAGAACAAAAACGCTAACTCAAATGGAACATAACTTGTTGCTACTAGCCCGATGGCCGCTGTTTCCACATTTTGTGACAGCTCTGATCATGCAGTTCTGGAACTTGTAGAACATGTGGCCAAAAACACCATACATTATTGCATTTGGATTTTTCGTCGTCAACTTCTCACCCTCACGCTTCCTCTTCAGCTGTGCTGTGTCCTCTACTTCTCCTGTTGCCAATAATATCGGCAGCGATTTTGTGCTATTAGCCACCTTAATCAAAAATCGCGCAGGGACTTTAATTTCATGTCGTGCTGTTTTGGATAGTGGATCACAGCTCCATTTAACTCATTTAACACTCAACAACTTCAGTTAAAGAAAAGTCATTCTCTAGCAGCCGTGGCTGGCCTTGGAAATACTCTTTTTGATACAGACGGATGTACTATTGACATCAGCTTGCAATCTCAAATTTCGGATTATTCAACAGTGATCACAGCAATTGTAGTTCCATTTAAGTCCGACAGCCAGCCAAGCTTTGCGCTTACTACTTCACATTGGTATGTTCCTGGAAATCTTCGCCTTGATGATCCTTTTTTTCCACCAGCCGCAGCGAGTTGACTTGATAATCGGAGCTAGTCTCTTCTATGAGCTGATGTGTGTCGGGCAAATTAAGCTGGTACCTGGACTGCCTCTTTTACAAAAAACACGCCTTGGATGGATGGTTCCAGGTGGTGGTCCCAGACAAGGCAATTCTTTTCTCATGGCAAATCATCTATCTTCCAAACTGATGCAAATAGCGCAACTGATGATTTAATTCGCCGATTCTGGGAAGTAGAAAGCTTTTAAGAGATTATTGTCAACACCACAAAGAGCTTGACTGCGAAGAATTTTCAAAGGCTGCCAACAGGAGAATACTCTGTACGGCTGCCTCTCAAACTCAATTTGGATCAATTACGGCAATCGTATCAACAGGCACTTCGCCGATTCGTATCACTTGAAAAGAAGCTTCAGCGTCATCTTCACCTTAAGTCCCAGTTCTTCGTCGATGAGCTATCTTCATTTCCAATTGGTGCTAAAATTCTTCATCGCAGTATTGGCCTGTTGGTGGCTGCAAAACAGTTGCCAGGATAGTCAATAAATGCATAAGATGTTTCCGGAGCAAGCCGCGTTTGGTGGAGCACGTAGTAGCTGATCTTCCGAGCTCGAGCATTTGATAAAATGTAAAATGCTATATCAGCGTATTCATTTGACCGGCCACGAAAGCCGTACATTTTGAGCTGGTCAAGGATCTGTCTATGGCTGCAACCGGTTGAAACGCTCTCAAACGGTTCATCTACAATCGCGGCAAGCCTCGTCAAATATGGTCTGATAACGCCACCAACTTTGTTGGCGCTAGAAACAAGCTATTGTAGCTGAAAAATCTGTTCCTCAGTAGCTGTCATCAAGAAGCTGTTCTCCAGTTTTGCTTGGCGGCTTGATGCTCGCCTCACTTTGGTGGCCTGCGGAAGGCCGCAGTGAAAATTGCCAAACACCACTTCTGCAGAGTTGTGGGTTCTACTGTCCTGGGATTTTAAGAGCTTTGCACCCTCGTTTGCCACATATCCGCAGTCATTAATTCTAGACCGTTGCTTCCCATTTCAAAAGATCCAGCAGACCTTAATGTTCTGACACCGCCCATTTTTTTGATTGGTGGTCCACAAACGGCTTTCACGGAGCCTGATATTACGCCACTTAACTTCAATCGTTTAGATAGCTGGCAACGAGTATCGCAAATTCCGCAAGTTTTTTGGTCTCGTTGGCGAGAGGAGTACTTTAGTCTCAATCAGGAGCGAAGCAACTGGCAAACTCACACGCCTTTTGTGGCGCTCAAAGATATTGTTCTTGTAAAGAATGAGAACTTACCTCCCTTGAAATGGCCGTTAGCGAGAGTGTCTGAATTGGTCAAAGGCACAGATGGCGTCGTACGCGTTGTAATTCTCAAGACGTCTACTGGAATAATCAAGCGAGCAGTAAACAAACTATGTCTGCTTCCCCTTAAGGAATCTGTTGAAGCTCAATCGTTCAACGGGGGGAATTTGTCGGGCTTAGCAGCCAAAAATTAATTATACCAAATCATATCGACTTGTAACTTGTCCTGCGAGGCAAGCAATATCGCATTACATTAACACTTAAAACTTAACAGCAGTTAATTATCTAGCGCCTCTCGCATAACATCACTCGTTATCTCATCATCGCATCTATGCAAGCGCCTCTGCTAATGACTTATGTTCGAACTGCCGCCTTATTCATTTCGCCTTCGGACGCAATTTTCTTGTAGAAAATAAACATTAAAACTAAATTGAAATTATATATATGTTTTGATTTAATTATGGGCTATCGAAAAAGCTCGTTAGCGCCACACATTCCATTTCGTTTTTATACTCTTTTTTAATTTTTTTGATAAAAAAAGAAAAAGAGTAATAAAGAGTATATAGTCGGATGCACCCGACTGAAACGTTCTTTTTTTTTATTTGTAGTTCTTCATTTCGCGTGTTATGTAATGTGTCATGTTAAGCGAAAACCTTAGTGTTGAAAATAGTTTTCAAATTTTCGGCTTCTATGTATGGTACTACGTGCATTCTGATCTCAGAGGCTATTTCGGCATAAGCGTAGGCAGCTTGGCTTGCCTCAAGTCTAGCTTTTCTGCAAGGGAATATATCTTCCGAACGCCGAAGACTATATAAATTTCTTGTTGTTTTATTGATTTGGATTTGGCGATATTCGTATAGCGTTGATAATTTAAAAATTTGAACTTGAACATATGTTTTACTTTGTTGTTATTAAAATAATGATAAAATACATATTCAAAATTCTCTTTTTATATTCTTTTTTTTAATTTTTAGAAAAAAAAAGAAAAAAGAGTGTATTGTTTGTTTGAAAGCAGTTTTTTGAACAGTTTTGAAGCTCGAGCAACCAAAACTTGATATCCACGTTGATATATGTATACCATAGGCAGACAAAGTTTCAAGATCAAATCCACCCACCCCTTCCCCCACAAACGGCAAAAGCCTATATCTTCCACACAAGGGCTACTAATCACTTCCTTGATTGTCCTGACTACAAAATTTTGACCACGCCCACCCCCGCCCCATACAAATGAGCAGTCTCTATCTCTCACACCTCTTCAGCTTGAATCACCAAATTTTGCACTTTGAGTTATGTTGACCTATTAAATAGATTGGATACAAATAATTTTTCCACGCCCACCCCTACCCTTGCAATCAAGCAAATTTTGTTTCTCCCAAACCTGTAGATCGGGCCCAACCAAATTTAAATTGATGGCAAAACTTGAAAGATTTTATCAAAAATACAATTGCAGCTCTCATTTCTGTTAAAAGTTAAAAGTACTTAATTCCAATTTGCCCCAATGTACAAGAATTTATGTGGCAGAGCTCTGTCATTTTGAAACGACATAAGTCCGCTTTGAGATATCTCCTTTGTTTAGTGGCGGAGATATAACGTTCGGAAACGACATAGCACCGCCCTGATCCATGGTAGAGTTATGTCATTTTAAAACGTCATATCTCCTCCAGAAGAATAGCGACATATCTCGGAGATATGTCGGTGGAGTTTTGGTACAGAACACATATCTGGCAGATTCTGTCTTCGCGAGATATTACCTGTTTAGTGTACTTACTCCTACTACTACTATAAACGGTCTTAACGGGTAGTTCGAGTATGCTTCAGCTTTGATTTTAATAAATGTTTAATAAATGTTGATCGGTTGCGTAAATTTCATGACGATCGGATAAATAACACCAAAGTTATGGAAGAATCTATTACCCCCGTCTCAGGAAGAAACAACAGTTTTACAGAAACTGGACAAGTTAAGTGTTGCCGCTGAACTGCTTGAAATGCAAGTTTGGAGCAGGGAGTCTCGTAGTCGGGCACTGTCGACTAGAGTATTCTTACTTGTTATCATATGGGATTTAAAGAAGATTCAAAAAATAACTCGTGCATATGCTCAAAATGTGATTTATTAAAATAAGATGACAAAAATCAGCTTGGCGAGTCTTTTTGTGAATTAAAGAAGACTCAAAAGTGACTCGTCCGTAAGCTCAAAATGTGATTTATAAAAATATGACGACAAAAATCAACTCAACGAGACTTTTTCGAGTCATTGTGATGTTTAAAAAATTTTTAGTCTCATTTGTGATTTAAAGAAGACTCAAAAATGCCTCTTGCATATGCTCAAAATGTGTTTTATTAAAATACGCTGACAAAAATAAACTTGACGAGTCTTTTTCGAGACATTTTGAGACAAATGATTAGTCAAAAATGACTCGTGCATATTTTAATATCAAAACCAGACGATTGATTTTATCTGATGTTTCTAAAACGAAGATTTACCCAAAATGCTTTAGATGCACCAAAAGGCTCTATCTATTGTTAATTTTCATTGGTTCTTAAACAGAGTATCCTCAACAACGATAACATTCAACAACTAAATCTACACTTTTTTTTTCTACAGCTTTGAAGCTAACAACCAAACTTGGTATGCATGTTGGTATATACTATATACCATAGGCAGACAAAGTGCCAAGATTTCCCCCCACACCCACCCCTTCCACAACAAACCGCAAAAATCTATATCTTCTGCAGTTTTGCAGCTAGAGTCACCAAATTTAGCATAAAGACTAGTGATGACATCCTCGACCGATAAGTAAAAAAAAAAAATGCCACGCCCACTAACGCCCCTGCAAATGAGCAAAATCTGTATCTCCTACACCCTTATAGCTAGAAACCCCAAATTTTGCAGTATGAATACTTTTGATCTCATCTAAAGTTTGGAGAAAAAAATTTTGACACGCCCATCCCCGAGCCAGTAAATTTAAAACTTAAATTTTATAGTTCGTAGCATAGATATATAAGTAGTCTTTAAAAGAATTTAATTTAATATACGTACAGAAAACAGAGTACATCGCAGCCGGGTGAGCCCGACTGCAACGTTCTTACTTGTTACTCCCTGTTCCCATTAAAAATGGGAAAAAGGGAGTTATAAGGTACTGCAAATGTGTGAACAGACAGAAGGAGGCATTTCCGACAATATATACTAAATATATATTATTGATCAGGATCAACAGCCGAGACGAACTAGCCATGTCCGTCTGTCTGTCTGTCCGTCTGTCTGTATAAATGCGTCGATCTCAGAGACTATAAGAGCACCCCCCCGCACCACCGTAAATCGCAAAAGAATCCCACAGTCACAATTTTAAAGATAAAGCTTTTTTTGATTTTTGGTACACATATATTTTGTATTAATGTTGATAAACTGTGTAAATTTCATCACGATCGGATAAATAGCACCAAAGTTATGGAAGAATCTATTTCCCCCGTCTCAGCAGGCAGAAACAACAGTTTGACAGGCACTGGACACGTTAAGTGCGCTGCTTGCTTGTGTTGCAAGTTGGGAGCAGGGAGTCTCGTAGTCGGGCACACCCGACTAGAGCATTCTTACTTGTTTAAAATGTCACTGCCAATTTGCCATATTTTACAACACTTAGAGCAAGTGAAAACAGTGGATATTGTTCTGTAGGATTTAATCTTTGTTTATTTTTGTGTTTATTCCTGTCGTAAGTTATACCAATTATTTTAAGTATTAAACATGGTTACAATTTCAAGTTTCATAATCAGAGCTGCAGTACGCAGTAACTCTTTAAAGAATATCAAAAGAATTGCATGCATGTAAATGCATCATGTGAATTCAGTCCTAGGCAAGAACAAAATCCGAAAAGTACCGAAAAGCACTTCGTGGTCAAAACTATAAAAAGTAAGTATTTATTTCTTTTGCTGCGAAAATTAAATTAATATTTTTATGATCTTTTTTAATTTTTTTGAAAAAAAAAAAAATGAAATATTGGGTTTGTGAAATGTCCGTCTGTCCGTATGAACGACAAACCGAAAAATCTATATCTCCCATAGTTTTATAGCTACAGCAACCAAATTTAGCACAACGGCTACCTATCACTTCCCTGATTGATCTGACAAAAAAAAATTGGCAACGCCCACCCCCGCCCCCACAAATAAGCAATGAATCTCCCACACCCCTTTAAATAGAATCATAAAATTTTGCAGGTTGAATTCTGTTGCCCTATTAAATAGATTGGCTAAAAATATTTTTCCACGCATATCAAGGGCGGGCCTTGCAATCGATCAAATTTTATTTCTCCTCCACCTGTAAAACTGGACCAACTTTATTGATGGCAAAGCTTGAAAGATTTGAACAAAAAAGCAATTGCCACACCTTCTTCTGACTCAGCAAACAGAAGAAATAAAGAGTATATCACAGTTGGGTGCATCCGACTGCAACGTTCTTACTTGTTTATTATTTAGATCTTTTAAAATGAGTTTGAAGCTGATCGGAAGATAAACAAAAAAATTGCATACAACAGTTTTCCATGGATTTTCGACATTTCCCGACCGAATTTTATAACCTCCGGGAACAATATGCATTTTCAGCATAAGACGAATCTTCTGTGAGAAATTCAGCCTTTAGCTCTTATGGTTTGGGCAGTGTGAGCGTTGCAAATCAGTCTGTCAGTCAGGTTGAGGACTTTTATATTAAGATTATCATTTTTCTTCGTGCAGTGCTGCTCCCCGTATAAAATCATATTCGCACGAAAATTTAACTTCGCCCCTACAACAGGGTAAATTTTCCGGAAAATAGGTATGCAGTTTTTTCATATTGATCTTAGAAAATTAATTTAAAGCAAATTGCACAAAAACTTAACTTTCAACGGAGAAAGGATGTTAAACCGGAGTAAATTTTATTCTTTAGAAAAACATTACCATAAAAATGGTAGCGCAAATTCGAAGCCTACATTTAATCCTAAGACACGAGTATTTTCACCAAGGAACCATTGTTTGAAAATCAATTCCTAGTTCGCTCATTTTAAGTTGAAAAAATAATTTTGCTTACATTTTTTTGTTATTAACTTTGACTTTTTTCGTCCAGTCCTAAGATTTGTTAGGTCCAGGTCTTTTAAAATTCCAGGGAAGAAAAGAACTTTGCAAGAAAATTTTTTTGAATCGATCCTGCGAAGATGGGTCTCAAACACATCGAAAATTTAAAAAAGTGTGACAGTTTTCTAAACAATCAAAAAATACTGTTCTTTCCCATGACTTTACAAGCGACTTTAGAAATATTTAAATATCTCCAGATTGGTTTTCTTGATTTTAAATAAGTTGACTTTTGATGAAAAGCAAAAAATAATGCTATCAATCATTGACTCATCATTATAAAATTGGAATATTCGTTAAGCGATTTTTTTTTTTTTTGTATCAAATTTAACGTTCTTTATATACACTTCTTTCTAAAGAAACTTCGTTAATAACAAGATTTTTAAAAGTGTAAATATTATCTATCTATATATATAAAAGAGTTTGCCTTCACTGGTGATTGGCAATCAAAGCAGGGCCCAAACAACAAGAGCTAGATTGCTGAAATTTTCACAGTAGCTTAAGCATATGCCGCAAGTGAGCACTAATCCCGGATCTTGGAAAACTCGGTCGGGAAATGTGGAAAATTCGCGGAAAACCGTTGCATGCCATATTTCTGTTTATCATCCGATCAGCTTCAAACTTAATTTCAATGATCTACAAAAAAAATAATTTATGACTGCATACCAATTTTCCGGAAAATTCACGCCATTGGGTGGAAAGCGGGTGCTAAAGGTTGTATGGGCGAAAGTTGAGCTTTTATGCGATTTACTTCAAACTCATTTTCAAAGATCTATATGAAAATTCATTTATAACTGCATACCAATTTTCCGGAAAATTCAACCCCCTGGGTGGAAAGTGGGTGGTAAATAGGACGAAAGTTGAGTTTTTGTGCGATTTACTTCAAACTCATTTTCAAAGATCAATATGAAAATTCATTTAAAACTACATACCAATTTTCCGGCAAATTCACATTCCTGGGTGGAAAGTGGGTGGTAAAAAGGCGAAAGTTGAGTTCTTATGCGATTTATTCCAAACTTAATAGTAAAATGAAAATTCATTAAAAACTGCATACGACTTTTCCGGAAAATTCATATTCCCTGGTGGAAAGTGGGTGGTAAAAAGGCCAAAGTTGAGTTCTTATGCGATTTGCTTCAACCTCATTTTCAAAGATCTTCATGAAAATTCATTTAAAACTGCAAACCAATTTTCCGGAAAATTCACATTCCCGGGTGGAAAGTGGGTGGTTAAAAGGCGAAAGTTGAGTTCTTGTGCGATTTGCTTCAAACTCATTTTCAAAGATCAATATGAAAATTCATTTAAAACTACATACCAATTTTCCGGCAAATTCACATTCCTGGGTGGAAAGTGGGTGGTAAAAAGGCCAAAGTTGAGTTCTTATGCGATTTGCTTCAAACTCATTTTCAAAGATCAATATGAAAATGCATTAAGAACTGCATACCAATTTTCCGGAAAATTCTTCTTCGGTAAAATGTTAGATTCCATCGCCAAGGTTATTGAGTAAGAAATACAAAATCGAGTGTAAAAAGTAAATCTTTAGAAACATGTTCACACCCATTTCTTTTTAGCTCTCAATTATGGTTTCTGCCATTTTCTTGTATTCTGAATGAAATGAGTCCCAAGCTTTAGACTCAATGTCTGATAAAGTTAATCTAAATTGGGAGTCTCCAAAAAGTTTTCTTATTTGTGGTTCTACAAAGATGGCTTCTTTAATCTTAGCGTCAAATTTGGAAAAGGGGTTCTCAAGTAACAAATTGCATCGCCCTATTTTTGTAGAGCTTTTACAAAGTTATTGAAAAGTCCTAGTTTAAAATGTAACGGTGGCAGAATAATTTTGTCCTTTTCAACGAATGGTTCGAACATTATATTGTGTGTTCGTTCAGGCCAACTCTGTCTACAAAAATGATCCTTACGTGTCTGACTGTCCCATTTACATAAAAATCACATATACTTTGTATATCCTTGCTGTAAGCCAGTGACAATAGCAAAACTTCTTGGGTAGGCGCAAATTTTCTACTGATGTTCCTTGTAGTTGATAAGATTTAAGACCATGGCAATTGATGCATGTGATTCCTTGAGATTGACTGCATGTACCAAAGGATGCACCAAAAGGCTCTATCTATTGTTAATTTTCATTGGTTCTTAAACAGAGTATCCTCAACAACGATAACATTCAACAACTAAATCTACACTTTTTTTTTCTACAGCTTTGAAGCTAACAACCAAACTTGGTATGCATGTTGGTATATACTATATACCATAGGCAGACAAAGTGTCAAGATTTCCCCCCACACCCACCCCTTCCACAACAAACCGCAAAAATCTATATCTTCTGCAGTTTTGCAGCTAGAGTCACCAAATTTAGCATAAAGACTAGTGATGACATCCTCGACCGATAAGTAAAAAAAAAAAATGCCACGCCCACTAACGCCCCTGCAAATGAGCAAAATCTGTATCTCCTACACCCTTATAGCTAGAAACCCCAAATTTTGCAGTATGAATACTTTTGATCTCATCGAAAGTTTGGAGAAAAAAAATTTTGACACGCCCATCCCCGAGCCAGTAAATTTAAAACTTAAATTTTATAGTTCGTAGCATAGATATATAAGTAGTCTTTAAAAGAATTTAATTTAATATACGTACAGAAAACAGAGTACATCGCAGCCGGGTGAGCCCGACTGCAACGTTCTTACTTGTTACTCCCTGTTCCCATTAAAAATGGGAAAAAGGGAGTTATAAGGTACTGCAAATGTGTGAACAGACAGAAGGAGGCATTTCCGACAATATATACTATATATATATTATTGATCAGGATCAACAGCCGAGACGAACTAGCCATGTCCGTCTGTCTGTCTGTCCGTCTGTCTGTATAAATGCGTCGATCTCAGAGACTATAAGAGCACCCCCCCGCACCACCGTAAATCGCAAAAGAATCCCACAGTCACAATTTTAAAGATAAAGCTTTTTTTGATTTTTGGTACACATATATTTTGTATTAATGTTGATAAACTGTGTAAATTTCATCACGATCGGATAAATAGCACCAAAGTTATGGAAGAATCTATTTCCCCCGTCTCAGCAGGCAGAAACAACAGTTTGACAGGCACTGGACACGTTAAGTGCGCTGCTTGCTTGTGTTGCAAGTTGGGAGCAGGGAGTCTCGTAGTCGGGCACACCCGACTAGAGCATTCTTACTTGTTTAAAATGTCACTGCCAATTTGCCATATTTTACAACACTTAGAGCAAGTGAAAACAGTGGATATTGTTCTGTAGGATTTAATCTTTGTTTATTTTTGTGTTTATTCCTGTCGTAAGTTATACCAATTATTTTAAGTATTAAACATGGTTACAATTTCAAGTTTCATAATCAGAGCTGCAGTACGCAGTAACTCTTTAAAGAATATCAAAAGAATTGCATGCATGTAAATGCATCATGTGAATTCAGTCCTAGGCAAGAACAAAATCCGAAAAGTACCGAAAAGCACTTCGTGGTCAAAACTATAAAAAGTAAGTATTTATTTCTTTTGCTGCGAAAATTAAATTAATATTTTTATGATCTTTTTTAATTTTTTTGAAAAAAAAAAAATGAAATATTGGGTTTGTGAAATGTCCGTCTGTCCGTATGAACGACAAACCGAAAAATCTATATCTCCCATAGTTTTATAGCTACAGCAACCAAATTTAGCACAAGGGCTACCTATCACTTCCCTGATTGATCTGACAAAAAAAAATTGGCAACGCCCACCCCCGCCCCCACAAATAAGCAATGAATCTCCCACACCCCTTTAAATAGAATCATAAAATTTTGCAGGTTGAATTCTGTTGCCCTATTAAATAGATTGGCTAAAAATATTTTTCCACGCATATCAAGGGCGGGCCTTGCAATCGATCAAATTTTATTTCTCCTCCACCTGTAAAACTGGACCAACTTTATTGATGGCAAAGCTTGAAAGATTTGAACAAAAAAGCAATTGCCACACCTTCTTCTGACTCAGCAAACAGAAGAAATAAAGAGTATATCACAGTTGGGTGCATCCGACTGCAACGTTCTTACTTGTTTATTATTTAGATCTTTTAAAATGAGTTTGAAGCTGATCGGAAGATAAACAAAAAAATTGCATACAACAGTTTTCCATGGATTTTCGACATTTCCCGACCGAATTTTATAACCTCCGGGAACAATATGCATTTTCAGCATAAGACGAATCTTCTGTGAGAAATTCAGCCTTTAGCTCTTATGGTTTGGGCAGTGTGAGCGTTGCAAATCAGTCTGTCAGTCAGGTTGAGGACTTTTATATTAAGATTATCATTTTTCTTCGTGCAGTGCTGCTCCCCGTATAAAATCATATTCGCACGAAAATTTAACTTCGCCCCTACAACAGGGTAAATTTTCCGGAAAATAGGTATGCAGTTTTTTCATATTGATCTTAGAAAATTAATTTAAATCAAATTGCACAAAAACTTAACTTTCAACGGAGAAAGGATGTTAAACCGGAGTAAATTTTATTCTTTAGAAAAACATTACCATAAAAATGGTAGCGCAAATTCGAAGCCTACATTTAATCCTAAGACACGAGTATTTTCACCAAGGAACCATTGTTTGAAAATCAATTCCTAGTTCGCTCATTTTGAGTTGAAAAAATAATTTTGCTTACATTTTTTTGTTATTAACTTTGACTTTTTTCGTCCAGTCCTAAGATTTGTTAGGTCCAGGTCTTTTAAAATTCCAGGGAAGAAAAGAACTTTGCAAGAAAATTTTTTTGAATCGATCCTGCGAAGATGGGTCTCAAACACATCGAAAATTTAAAAAAGTGTGACAGTTTTCTAAACAATCAAAAAATACTGTTCTTTCCCATGACTTTACAAGCGACTTTAGAAATATTTAAATATCTCCAGATTGGTTTTCTTGATTTTAAATAAGTTGACTTTTGATGAAAAGCAAAAAATAATGCTATCAATCATTGACTCATCATTATAAAATTGGAATATTCGTTAAGCGATTTTTTTTTTTTTTGTATCAAATTTAACGTTCTTTATATACACTTCTTTCTAAAGAAACTTCGTTAATAACAAGATTTTTAAAAGTGTAAATATTATCTATCTATATATATAAAAGAGTTTGCCTTCACTGGTGATTGGCAATCAAAGCAGGGCCCAAACAACAAGAGCTAGATTGCTGAAATTTTCACAGTAGCTTAAGCATATGCCGCAAGTGAGCACTAATCCCGGATCTTGGAAAACTCGGTCGGGAAATGTGGAAAATTCGCGGAAAACCGTTGCATGCCATATTTCTGTTTATCATCCGATCAGCTTCAAACTTAATTTCAATGATCTACAAAAAAAATAATTTATGACTGCATACCAATTTTCCGGAAAATTCACGCCATTGGGTGGAAAGCGGGTGCTAAAGGTTGTATGGGCGAAAGTTGAGCTTTTATGCGATTTACTTCAAACTCATTTTCAAAGATCTATATGAAAATTCATTTATAACTGCATACCAATTTTCCGGAAAATTCAACCCCCTGGGTGGAAAGTGGGTGGTAAATAGGACGAAAGTTGAGTTTTTGTGCGATTTACTTCAAACTCATTTTCAAAGATCAATATGAAAATTCATTTAAAACTACATACCAATTTTCCGGCAAATTCACATTCCTGGGTGGAAAGTGGGTGGTAAAAAGGCGAAAGTTGAGTTCTTATGCGATTTATTCCAAACTTAATAGTAAAATGAAAATTCATTAAAAACTGCATACGACTTTTCCGGAAAATTCATATTCCCTGGTGGAAAGTGGGTGGTAAAAAGGCCAAAGTTGAGTTCTTATGCGATTTGCTTCAACCTCATTTTCAAAGATCTTCATGAAAATTCATTTAAAACTGCAAACCAATTTTCCGGAAAATTCACATTCCCGGGTGGAAAGTGGGTGGTTAAAAGGCGAAAGTTGAGTTCTTGTGCGATTTGCTTCAAACTCATTTTCAAAGATCAATATGAAAATTCATTTAAAACTACATACCAATTTTCCGGCAAATTCACATTCCTGGGTGGAAAGTGGGTGGTAAAAAGGCCAAAGTTGAGTTCTTATGCGATTTGCTTCAAACTCATTTTCAAAGATCAATATGAAAATGCATTAAAAACTGCATACCAATTTTCCGGAAAATTCTTCTTCGGTAAAGTGTTAGATTCCATCGCCAAGGTTATTGAGTAAGAAATACAAAATCGAGTGTAAAAAGTAAATCTTTAGAAACATGTTCACACCCATTTCTTTTTAGCTCTCAATTATGGTTTCTGCCATTTTCTTGTATTCTGAATGAAATGAGTCCCAAGCTTTAGACTCAATGTCTGATAAAGTTAATCTAAATTGGGAGTCTCCAAAAAGTTTTCTTATTTGTGGTTCTACAAAGATGGCTTCTTTAATCTTAGCGTCAAATTTGGAAAAGGGGTTCTCAAGTAACAAATTGCATCGCCCTATTTTTGTAGAGCTTTTACAAAGTTATTGAAAAGTCCTAGTTTAAAATGTAACGGTGGCAGAATAATTTTGTCCTTTTCAACGAATGGTTCGAACATTATATTGTGTGTTCGTTCAGGCCAACTCTGTCTACAAAAATGATCCTTACGTGTCTGACTGTCCCATTTACATAAAAATCACATATACTTTGTATATCCTTGCTGTAAGCCAGTGACAATAGCAAAACTTCTTGGGTAGGCGCAAATTTTCTACTGATGTTCCTTGTAGTTGATAAGATTTAAGACCATGGCAATTGATGCATGTGATTCCTTGAGATTGACTGCATGTACCAAAGGAATGGAAGACTTCTCGTTGCCCTTATGAAGCATTACAAATTTTAAACTAAGCTTATTACTGTCGATAAGCATTCGCCACTGGAAACGATCATATGATTCGCTGAATTCTTGGAATAGTCCTACAATTTCGTGGCAAGAGCAGACAATTTTTTCTTTCGTCATTTTGTATTTCACATCAAGCTCCAACAAGTAGTTTTCTTGCAAATATGTTCATCGACTTTGATAAAATATCCTTTATTTTGTTTTTGTGACTCAAACGAAGAAAAACCTTTTTAAATGTTTTGTTTTAGGGTAAAATCTCGTTTTAAATCTATCTGTTTTATGAAAGCATGAAATTTCAATGCAAAATTTTCAGTTTAAGTCTAAATAGCGCCTAAGCCAAAAATAATTTTGTAAAGTGATGTAGTGGTGGATTTTAAGACATTATTTAACGTATTGAAAAAAAAGGAAGTTTTTTCCAAGATATTGACAATTCTCTGAGTGTACCTTTTTGAAAAGTTGAAAATCTAGCTTTTCCATTTAGCTTGAAAACGAGGTCGCGAACATTATTATTATTATTACTTAACCTATAAAGAGAACTCCCGCTTATATTGGCATAAAGAGTTGTTTACTCCGCTCTCTTCAGTGGTAGTGGGCTTCATACACAAAGGCTCTTGGATTGTGTCAATGCGTATCGGAAAGCTCGGCGAGTGAACACAGCCGTAAAAAGCTTGCGGTTATACATATGTCTGCATCGCTTGCTTGAAAATCTGATAGTTGGAATTCGTCCGCTGTTCGTTAACGCAAAACGCTACGTCAGAGTCGAAGCCCAGCTGCCTTAAAGTTGCTTCCAATGCGTCGCAGTACTTCAATTTTCTCTCCCACGTGGTGTTCAAATTTTATGATAATTTTCGAGTCTATTATTGTTTGAGTGCCCGCTTTGTGTTTAACTCGAAATATGATCCATAATTTCGGAGCCGGTGCTAAATTATATGTAAAACACAAGGAGTTGAACAGGACCTTTAAATTTTAACCCTCGAAGAAGAAAGACATTTTCCTCAGTCATGGTCTCAAGCTCGCCAACTTTAAGAGCCTCAAGTTGCCTGACCCGCAGGTACATCTGCTACAGCTCACCAGACATTTGACCAATGCGCTAATTTTGGAGGCCAAACATGCGCTCCTTGGCTGAACGCATGCTAGTGGAGATGAGCTCAGCTTGGTCGATCTGCTCCAGATGTTGGTAAGTTTTACAACGATCGGATAACAAACACCAAAGTTATTGAAGAATTTATTACCCCCGTCTTAGCAGGAAGAAGCACCAGTTTTACAGGCACTGCCCAAGTTAAGTGCGCTGCTTGCTTGTACTGCCGCTGAACTGTTTGAAATGCAAGTTGGGTGCAGGGAGTGTCGTAGTCGGGCCCACTCTGACGCTGTTTATTTTATGGAGGGCCTGGAGCATCGCTGGAAGAAGTGTGTTGACTTAGAAAGAGACAATGTTGAAAAAAAATGAAGAATTTTAAACTGTTGCATCATTGTCAGATTGGTAACATTCTGGAACGCCCTCGTTCTTTTACTTTGAACAATATATGAAACTTTTGATGTACGCAGGAATCTGGGTTAATTAAAAAGTGATAAGAACAACTAGTGAATTATGAGCTTCCTAAGTGTTACTTTAATTTAAGGTGTAGTCTAAAATATTTAAGCAGCTACACGGCAATAAACAATGCGAAGGCAACAAACTTTTTTAATTTAAAAATTTATATTTGATTAGACTTTTTATACTCTTTTTTAATTTTTTTTTTTTTTTAAACGTATATTGGGTTTGTCTGTAATGAGTAAAGGGAGTAAGAATCGGTTGACTATAAAATAAACACGTAGCGATGTCGATAAATCGGAAGTCTTGCACAGAAAAAAGGAGACGTAGAAAAAAATTAGGAAAAAGGGAAAGGAACGGGTTTTACATACAGTCAGCAACTAGTAGATACTAATAGAACTACAAGAATCTCCACGCGTAAAATAACTATTTATTCTAATGAATCAATCAAATAAAATCACTACTACGCGAACTAACCTCGATTAATATAAGAACTATTTTAAATAATAAAATTAATTTTGCATTCCGCACGTTGCGCAAAAAGATTCAGCTTCTTTTTATTGTACCTAAGTAAATTTTACAGAGATTGCCAAATGCAAAATTAATTTTATTACTTAAAATATTTCTTATATTAATCAGAAAATACTTCAGATATCAGAAGTTTTGTGGCATGAATACGCATCGTCGCTAGACATTAGCCTCGTGTAGAGGTGTTTTTAGTTGTTATCAGACATTTTTGTCGAGCAAAATAAAGAGAGAGAGAGAGGGAGAGATAGCACCAATTTGCTTATTGTTGTTGGTATTGTGTCAAAGATCATAAGTAACCATAAATTTAATTTATGCTATGCGTGTCAACACTTTCAGATTTTCAATGTAACAAAAAGTTCTACATAAGTCATTCTCCAAAATTGCAAGATTCTAGGTAATATTTCGCGAAGAAGAATTATGCCAGGTGTCGTAACCAAAGCTTGCGGAATGTTAATAGCAGCAACATTCATAAATTTTTGGTTAAGCCAATTTCTTTTAAATTGCCAAAATTGCGGTTATTAGCGTCTTTTCGGAAAGTGGTAGAACAAACGTTTCTGGGGTTATGATGGGGATCTATTGAACGCTGTGGGAATGTTCTAGTAGATCAGAGTAAAAAAGTAAGAATGATCTAGTCGAGTGTACCCGACTACGAGACTCCCTGCTCCCAACTTGCACATCAAGCGGTTCAGCGACAACGAAAGCAAACAGCGTACTTTACTTGTGCAGTGCATGTCAAACTGTTGTTTCTGCTGAGACGGGGGTAATAGATTATTCCATAACTTTGGTGTTATCTATCCGATCGTGATGAGATTTACACAGCTCATCAACATTGATTCAACATATATTTGTATCATAAATCAAAGCTGTATCTTTAAAATTGTGGCTGTGGGAGTTTTTTTGCAATTGGCGGGGGTTTGGGGGGGCGTATCCAAAATTTAAAATAAACTTGATCTGCGTATGGCATACAGGAACCCGCATGTCAAGTTTGATGTCCCGAGCTCTTATAATCTCTGAGATCATACAGAAAGACAGACTGCCAGTCGGACAGACAGACAGACATGGCTAGTTCGACTCGGCTGTTGATGCTGATGAAGAATATATATAGTTTATATAGTCGGAAATGCCTCCTTCTGTCTGTTACATACATTTGCAGTACTTTATAACTCTCTTTTTTTCATTTTTAATGGGAACAGGGAGTTAAGCGCAACGACCATGTTCATTCATTGGTACTTTACTCGCGACTGACCAAAACGCTGTTAACTAACATTATTATCACATAGTTATATTTCTTGTGTGGCCAATGTTAAGTGCGCACACTGTTATGAACTTTTAGCTCTACGAGTATATAATAACGCGTGCATTGGTATTTACATATACATGTTTTTAACATCCTTCCTCAATGCAAGCATGTTTAAATTTGTAAACTGAATTTGCTTTGATTTCGGCAGATTCTTCGATAGTATGTCTGCTATCATGCCATCTGTAGAATTATATCTCAATACAATTTGACCTTCGTTTACAACTTGACGCAAAAAAAGATTACGTAGATCAATGTGCTTTGAATGTGAATGATGCACAGGATTCTTTGCTAGTTGCTCAGGTTGTCACCATGCAACACCGGCGGAGTGTCACCTACGCCGCAGTCAACTTATTTGCAATGCCGTGTACTCAGCTTCCGTGCTGCTGAGTGCCACGCTGAGCTGCTTCTCTGGTTACCGAGATATCGAACCACCAGCCAAAAAATATGCGTAGCCTGTATACGATTTGCGGTCGACCTTGTCGCCGCCGCAATCAGCGTCAACAAAGCCTTCGAACAGCTTTTCACACTTCCTGTGGTGCAACTTTAGATCTAGAGTTGACGCCAGACAGCGCAGGACGTGCTTCACGCCAGCAATGTGCTCGCTATGCGGATCATTGTTCCGCTGAGCCAATTTAGCAACGGAATGCAAAATGTCTGGTCTTGTCGTCAGAGCAAGCCACGTTAGCTCCCTAACAGTTGACTAAAATGACGTCGCATTAACCTTTTTGCAATTGTCATCGTCGCACGCCACCTGATGCTCTGAATCTAATGTTGGCCTCTTTAATGTTGTCCAAGTCCATGATGGCTTAGCCGATTATTCAAATAAAATAAAAAAACATGTAAGAACGTTGCAGTCGGATGCACCCGACTGCGATATACTCTTTTTTTCGCCTCTTTGCAGTGTCAGAAGTGGACGTGGCAATTGTATTTTTGCTCAAATCTTTCAAGTTTTGCCATCAATTTAAGTTTGGTTGGGCCCGTTCTATAGGTTTGGGAGAAACAAACATTGCTCGATTGCAAGGGCGGGGGTGGGCGTGAGAAAATTAAAAGGGCAATAGAATTCAACCTTTAAAATTTGGGGACTCTAGCTAAAGGGGTGTGGGAGATAAAAACTTTGCTTTTTTGCGGGGGCTGGGGTCGGCGTGGCAAATTTTTTTTAATTCAGATCAATCAAGGATGTGATAAGTAGCCCTTGTGCTAAATTTGGTTACTCTAGCTATAAAACTGTGGGAGATATAGGTTTGTGGGGGACCGGGTGGGGGTGGGAGGGAGATCTTGACACTTTGTCTGCCTATGGTATAAACCAACATGTATACCAAGTTTGGTTGCTCTAGCTTAAAAACTGTGGAAAAAACCTGCGTTCATACAGACAGACGGACGGACAGACGGACGGACTGACGGACATTTCACAAACCCAATATACTCTTTTTTCTTTTTTTTCAAAAAAATTCAAAAAATAGTATAAAAGGAAAACTATTGTAACACTAATAATTCTATCCTTGTTGTTCAAAAAATAGATTCCACATACATTTAAGGTATAAAAGCGCATACAGAATCAATAAAGTCGTAAGTCTTAACAAAATAAGACCTGGACGCGATTCATTAAATTGGTTTCGTCATTTTGGTCCTTCGAGTATAATTGCTCACGAAGGCTGCCAAAATCGGTTGAGAAACAATTAAAACGGTTCCCACGGTTATAGTCCCGGTGGTGCTACCTGCTGGAGCTCACGGGCATAGCTAGGGATAAAAAATAACCTGTGTGTTTTAAAGCTGCGAAAACAACTGGCAGACGACGTGAGAAGAACAGCGCGGGAGACTCAACGTTGGACAACGAGGGAAATATCAACGAGCATTAAACGATAGACAGCAGCGTTGGACAACGTAAGAGAGAACAGCGCGGGAGATATCAACGCTGGACGACGAGGGATAAATCAAAGCAAAGTCAGCGTTAGACGAATTGGGAGGTACAGCGCGGGAAAAAACGACGCTGGAAAACGTAGGAGAACAGTAAGACAGACACGCTATACGGCATAAAGCGGGTCTCCCTGCTCATAAAATACGAGTAACTAGCGACGCTGGAGACGACGATCTACCACCGACGCTGGATACGACGATCTACCACGGCTGGAAACAACCCAAGAGACACGCTACGGAATAATGCGAGTAACTAGTGACGCTGGAGACGACGATCTACCACGACTGGAAAAAACCAAAGAGACACGCTACGGAATAAAGCGGGTCTCACAAAAATACGAGTAACTAGCGACGCTGGAGACGACGATCTACCACGGCTGGAAACAACGAAACAGAGACGCTATACAGAATAAAGCGGGTCTAAAAAAAAAAGTACACTTACCTATGAAGAAACAGGTAAGAATACTCTAGTCGAGTGTGCCCGACTACCAGACTCCCTGCTCCCAACTTGCATTTCAAGCAGTTCAGCGGCAACACAAGCAAGCAGCGTACTCAACTTGCACAGTGCATGTCAAACTGTTGTTTCTGCCTGCTGAGACGGGGGTAATAGATTCTTCCATAACTTTGGTGCTATTTATCCGATCGTGATGAAATTTACACAGCTGATCAACATTGATACTACATAGATGTGCACCAAAAATCAAAGCTGTATCTTCAATAATTTGTGGCTGTGGGATTCTTTTGCGATTTGCGGGGTTCGGGAGGGTCCATCCGAAATTTGAAATAAACTTGATCTGCGTATGGTATACAGGAACATGCAAGCCAAGTTTGGTGTCTCTAGCTCTAATAGTCTCTAAATCGACGCGTTTATACAGTCAGTCGGACAGACAGACAGACGGACATGGCTAGCTCGTCTCGGCTGTTGATCCTGATCAAGAATATATATACTTTATATAGTCGGAAAGGCCTCCTTCTGCCTGTTATACACATTTGCAGTACTTTATAACTCCCTTTTTCACATTTTTAATGGGAACAGGGAGTATTGAGTACATTTTTGGCACTGATAGAAGCCATTTTAAACTCAAGACTATTATGCCCAATTGACAACGGCAACCAGCTCGACGACGTCTTAACACCGGGGCATTTTCTAATCGGAAGACCTATGATTGACGTACCAGAATCCATAAATGATAAGGTTGTATCGGCACTGGAGCGTTGGAAACTCATTTCCAAAATGAAAAACCACTTCTGGCAAAAATGGGAAGAGGAATATCTAGCAACGCTTCAAAAAAGACTAACATGGCAAAATATACAACAAATTTGTAAAGTCAGATAGTAATAATAACAAGTAAGAATACTCTAGTCGAGTGTGCCCGACTACGAGACTCCCTGCTCCCAACTTGCATTTCAAGCAGTTCAGCGGCAACACAAGCAAGCAAGCGTTTAACGTGTCCAGTCCCTCTCAAACTGTTGTTTCTGCCTGCTGAGATGGGGGTAATAGATTCTTCCATAACTTTGGTGCTATTTATCCGATCGTGATGAAATTTACACAGCTGATCAACATTGATACTACATAGATGTGCACCAAAAATCAAAGCTGTATCTTTAATAATTTATGGCTGTGGGATTCTTTTGCGATTTGCAGGGTTCGGGTGGGTCCATCCGAAATTTGAAATAAACTTGATCTGCGTATGGTATACAGGAACCTGCAAGCCAAGTTTGGTGTCTCTAGCTCTAATAGTCTCTAAATCGACGCGTTTATACAGACAGACGGACAGACAGACAACCGGACATGGCTAGTTCGTCTCGGCTGTTGATCCTGATCAAGAATATATATACTTTATGTAGTCGGAAATGCCTCCTTCTGCCTGTTACACACATTTGCAGTACTTTATAACTCCCTTTTTCCCATTTTTAATGGGAACAGGGAGTAAAAAGTGAACATATTAGCCCAACAAAATGGCCGCTCGGACGAATGGAGGAAACACATCCAGGGACCGACGGAAAGGTCACAGTTGTCACAACAAAAACTCAAAATGGAATGATAAAAATCAGAATTTGAAGAGAAAAGGACAATCCGAAATACAAGGCCAAACGAAGCAGCAGTGGTGGTAAATTGTCTGCTAATGTTTTCTATGATAAAAGGAGTATACACATCGAATGAAACACAGGCAATGAAAAACGAAGTGACACCACTTGAAAAAGACGTTATGATATATATGGATAATGTCGGTTTAGTGGATTTCGTGTCATCAAAATGGAACCTGATTATATATTACAAGTTAGACCCATACGAAACAGAATTAAATCAAATTAGGAAATATAGTGAGGAGTTATCAATCAATTGCAAAGCACTAGAACAATGGCACTGGGTTGAAGGAGCATGCAAAATAATGACAATGACAATGCAAAGCAGATATAATCAACTCAAAACTAACAACGAACACATATTCAAAAACAAAAGAATAAAGCGAGCACCATTCGAGTTTGTTGGAACGTTTCATCATATTTTGTTTGGCACAATGGATGCCGACGACACGAATATAATGGAAACAAATATTACAAATGTGTTTGAGAATCAGCAAGATTTGCAGAAAGTCTACATAAAACAAACATCACTGATTGACTCCACCCTCAATATTTTAACAAAAGCTACGGAGGATATGAACAACACGTTTAAAGAAGTGGATGGCGCAATTCAACGACTACATTACGAAACAAAGGAAAACCAGTATGTGAATAAGATGGCACTGTTATATCAAATAATACTGCTGCAAATAACCCAGCTAATCGAAAACTGTGAAAAGACACAAACATCGATAACTTATTTACTCATTTATTTAAATCATGGTCGAGTAAGTCCACAATTACTCAAACCAACACAAATTAAGCAAGAAATCAGCATAATAAATGAAAAACTGCCACCTAAACTACAAATACCAGGAACAACTTCAGGTACAGAAATTAGAGAGATCTACAATCTAATGACTACACAAGCCATCATAGATAACAAATTAATAATATCCGCAGAGATTCCACTATTTAATCAAGAGTCCTCATATGTATATAAACTTATTACTATACCATTTGAGAGATATGGAAAGACAATAATAGCGCAACTATAGACTGACTTCCTCGTTTACAATTTCAGCATGAACGCCTACACTCTTATATCAGCAACACATGAATACCTGTTCTCGTCAAAACAACAAACATCTATTGTACAAAGGAAGTTGGGTCTGGAAGAGTGCGTCAGACAATTCATGTGAACTATCCGCCCTTAAAAAAAGTGTGGATCCATCATGTGAATTTTAACATATATCATCGGAGAACATGTGGACAGAACTAGTCACACAACTAGTTGTTCCAGGCTTCAAAGGACCCAGTGTTAGAATGGACATGTGGTAATCATCAGAGTCAAGTAATGAAACTCCCCTCAAGTAATGAAATAATATAAAACTAGAAAATGTGAAAACTATTGTTACAAAGTCAATAAACAATTCATATGAAATAAGTAAAATAAAAAAATTAGTAGAAGAACAAAAATTAGAAACTATAAAATTAAGAGGCATAAATTTTCACAATGTAAGTGGTCATACATCACTAACACTGACTATGATTGCAATAATAGCAATATGTATTTTATATGTAATTAAAAAATTTAAGACAAAAAAAAGAAAATTTAAATTGAGTTTGGGAAGTCACCAGCAGAAAATTAAAATGTCATAATGCCCCCCGCAAAATGTTTAGAAAACTAAACATGCAACCCTCGCGGCCTATCTTTAAAACACACACACATGTCAATCTTCGAGTAAGCGGGACACTTGAGATAAAAACCCAAACCGTTGGTTAAAATAGGCAATCCTTGCTTGAGCAAGGCAATAAACAAAAAGAGCAAATTATCCCACCAGATACAACTGTACACACAAGTGTGATGACGATAAGCCAATAGAAACCAAGCATAGGATATATTCCACATGTAATTTTAGAAATCATATGTTAAAAAAGGAAAACTATTATAACTCTAATAATTCTATCCTTGTTACTCATAAAATAGAATAGGTAAAAAAGCGCATACAAAATCAATAAAGTCGTAAGTCTTAACAAAATAAAACCTGAACGCGATTCAGTTAATTAGGGCTCGGCAGAAAATAAAAGGTATGTTTAAAGGACTACGACAAAAGCGCAATCAACTTACTGTCAGCGTGAGATTGTTTATCGTTTTTAGATTAAATAAGTTAAGAAATAAATTAAATAAAGCGTATGTAAACATTTTTAATATTTAATAATTCTATAAGGTAAGGTTTTTTTCTTTGAATTCCAAGTGGAAAGCATTTAACAGTCGAAGAACGTTGTTAAATAACGGGACTTTGGGAAAGTGACACTAAAATTGGTCACATAGCAGCCAGAGTCAATCGTCATCAAAACACCATACTAAATTTTCTTAAAAATCCTGAATCTTATGGTGAGATCAAACGGTTCGAAAGAAAGACCAACATCGACGAACGGTGTAAACGGGAAGTTCGACGTCTTGCGGTTCATAGAGGCATGTCTTGTAACGAGATAAGATCTCATTTAGATCTAGAAAACGGGTTCATAAACTTTTAGTTAAAAAAAAAATAACATATGTTTCCCGAGAGCCTGTAACAAAGCTACTTCAACGTCAATTAAGAGCTCGTTTGGCATCCGTTGAGAAGTACAAATTTTGGACAATTGATTACCGCAATGTCGTTTTTTTTTATGAAAAAATTCAATTTAAGCTGCCGAGATGGCTGCGCGATTCAGGCAACCACGGCAAAACCGAAATAATCAGAAACATTACTAATGAGTGGACTGCTTTTGGGTGTGTTGGAAAGCCGCGAACTTTTTTTATTGCCAACTAAACCAATTACAGAGAATTATATACAGTTGATGGAAAGTAAACTTTTTGAATTTCCGGGGACCCTTACAAGGATAATTGGATATTCCAACAGGACAACGCCCAAATTGCACGTTTAGCAAAAAATTTCTTCGCATCTAGATATACTGGTTTTAGAGTGGCTAGTTAAAAGTCCCGACTTAAACACGATAGAGGACCTCTGGGGAGTCCTGTCAGCAAAAGTTTAAAAGAATGGTCGTCAGTTCGTGACTATCCTCCAACTCAAACGCGTGTTGCTTCACTCTATTTAACTTAAGAAGAATTGGCAGACTCCAATTGCAATCGCCTTCAAAAAATGGAAAAATATTAATTAATAAAGATTGAAAATTTCACCTAAGATTAGAAAAACAATAGCAAAACTTAAAAATTAACGTATACTTATTTCCTAAGAACAATTTTAATTTTATTTTTTTTATATATAAATAAGATAAGATAACACAAATTGAAACATTTGTTTCATATTTTTAATTTCTTTCCATGAGTACAATAATTAAAAATAAAGTTTGGTTCGTACTTTTTACTGAAAGTACTGTTTTTCCTATAAACATCTCTGCACATATACTTATATCACTGAGGTACATGTTTTCAACAGGAACAAATCCACAAAATTCTAGACAGCTTCCTCAACGCGTTGATACAAACAATCAAACAAACAAACAAACAAACAGACAGACAGACAGACAGACAGACAACCATTTCATCTCAATTTGGAAAAGCCGCTCCAATTTTAAAATGCTCATTACTTTTGAACAAATAGTCAGATTGGGATGAATGAGGTGTCATCTTTTATTCTTTAAATATTTCCCTTCTCACCTGCTCGCCTATATCTCATGAATCAGGTGATTTACCAAAAGTAAAATAATACCTTTATACCTTTATACTTACATAGTTGAAGAACAGCATTAGTTGGACCGATGCCGCTCAAAATATTTGGGAGTTGATTTCTTTTGATATCCTTAAGCCATTCCTTACACACAAATTCAAATAATTTATTCCAACCTAAGAGGCCACGTCTGAAAAATAAAAGATACATTTTTTTGAGTGCATTACATTTGACAAGTAAGAACGTTGCAGTCGGATGGACCCGACTGGGATATACTCTTTTTTAGCTTCTTTGCGAAGTCAGAAGTGGGCGTGGCAATTGTATTTTTGGTAAAATCATTCAAGTTTTGCCATCAATTTAAGTTTGGTTGGGCCCGTTCTACAGGTTTGGGAAAAACAAACATTGCTCAATTGCAAGGACGGGGGTGGGCGCGGCAAAATTATTGATATCCAATCTATTTAATAAGGCAATAGAATTCAACCTGCAAATTTTGGGGACTCTAGCTAAAGGGGTGTGGGAGATACAAACTTTGCTCATTTGTGGGGGCAGAGGTGGGCGTGGCCAAATTTTGTTTTTACCAGATCGATCAAGGACGTGATAAGCAGCCCTTGTGCTAAATTTGGTTACTCTAGCTATAAAATTGTGAGAGATATAGGATTTTACGGTTTGTTGGAGAAGGGGTGGTGGTGGGGGAGATCTTTACACTTTTGTCTGCCTATGGTATGCATATACCAACCTGCATACCAAGCTCTAGCTTCAAAATTGTGGAAAAAACCTGCGTTCATACGGACAGAAGAACAGACGAACGGACAGACGGGCATTTCACAAACCCAATATAATCTTTTTTCTTTTTTTTTCAAAAAAATTTAAAAAGAGTATAAAAAGGTGCGAAATTTTTGTGTCGCTTAGCCACGTGACAACGGCTGGGCCGATTTGTTCAAAATTTCTTTCAGTTGTTCGTAATTGTCAGGAGAATAAACTGAAAATATAAAATTTTTGAAAAGCTTTTCATATACCAAATTCCTATCGAATTCCAACTCTAAGGTGTCACAGAAATCTCTAGAGATTTTCATTTAAGCATTGCCACCACACAGAAATAAGTTTGTTATAAATGAATTCTCACATTTGTAATTATTGTTGTTAAAAAAATTTTAAAAGATAATTCTGTATTAAAGTATTAGTAAACTAATTTACTTTTGCAATTATTCTTCTGATTTTTTTAAAAAGTAAAATTTTGCAACAATTGGAGTCTTTTCGCGTGCATCTGGGCCCATATTCAGAATTATGACACATTAGAGGTCCCTGAAAATATATTAATTTTTTTTTCTTAGGTACACTTTTTACTCAATGTTCCCATTGAAAATGGGTTATAAAGCACTGCAAATGTGTGTAACAGACAGAAGGAGGCATTTCCGACTATATAAAGTATGTATATGTGTCCGTCTGTCTGTATCTTCGCCTGTCCGTCCGTCCGTATGAACACACAGATCTCGGAGAAAAAACTCCTAAAGCCACAAATTCAAAGATAAAGCTTTGAATTTAGGTACACATATATTTTTATATTATGTTAATCGGTTGCGTACATTTCATTACTATCGGATAAATAGCACCAAAGTTATGGAAGAATCTATTACCCCCATCTCACCAGGCAGAAACAACAGTTTTGACATGCACTGGACAAGTTAAGTGCGCTGCTTGCTTGTGTTGGCGCTGAACTGCTTGAAATACAAGTTGGGATCAGGGAGCCTCGTAGTCGGGCACACTCGACTAGAGTTTTCTTACTTGTTTTTACTCCCTGTTCCCATTAAAAATGGGAAAAAGGGAGTTATAAAGAACTGCAAATGTGTGTAACAGGCAGAAGGAGGCATTTCCGACTATGTAAACAATATATATTCTTGATCAAGATCAACAGCCGAGACGAACTAGCAATGTCTGTCTGTCTGTCAGTCTGTCTGTCTGTCCGTCTGTATGAACGCGTCGATCTCAGAGATCTATAAGAGCTAGAGACACCAAACTTGGCATGCAGGTTCCTGTATACCATACGCAGATCAAGTTTATTTCAAATTTCGGATGCACCCCCCCGGACCACCGCAAATCGCAAAAGACTCCCACAGCCACAATTTTAAAGATAAAGCTTTGATTTTTGGTACACATGTATGTTTTTTTATTATATATTATATTTTTTTTAAATTTTTAAAGGTTTTTTTTCAACTACAATTTTTTTCGAAGATAGTTCAAATAATACCAGTTTTATTATCCTTTACATATTTCAGCCAAATTTCATCTAAATTGGACCACTATATACTATAGCTGTATATTAGTTTTCAACCGAACGTTCCTATGGCAGCCATTTGTTATAGGGGTCCGATTTCGACTAAATTTTGTCAACTTGTGTGAAAAAACCTAAGACTTAGACACAGTGAGTTTGGTTAAGTTTTGAAGCACCATAACGCACCACATTAATTTTGTAGTTTTAAGTTTGTAGAAACGTAGTTTGTAGTTTTAAGTCCTATATATATTTTTGATAGTTATAAATTCCACCCAAGAAGAGGGAGTCATGACACAACAGAAAATTTAAAAAGAAAAGGGTATCACACGAGGGATCTTACGAACTGATTTTAAGAACTGCAGCCAAACGTCACTGACAACTACAGCCGAGCATCACTGACAACTACAGTCGAGCATCACTGACAGCAGCCGACGCAACAAGGAGAAAAACACACAACAAAATAGCAAATACGAGCCTCGAAAAGCAGTAGATCTTGACACTTAGTCTGCCTATGGTATGTACCAACATGTATACCAAGTTTGGTTGCTCTAGCTTCTAAACTGTGGAAAAAACCTGCGTTCCCAAAGACGGACGGACGGACGGACAGACGGACGGACAGACGGACATTTCACAAACCCAATATACACTTTTTTTTTTTTTTTTTTTTCAAAATAATTAAAAAAGAGTTTAAAAACTAAACTTGAAAAATTGTCGACCAAATGTTTAATTAATGGCTCATCAGTGAAAGGGCGAAATATATGAGTTGGCCATGAAGTACGATATGTATAAGCAATGATAATACTCATAATTATACTCCTTTTTACTCCCTGTTCCCAATAAAAATGGGAAAAAGGGAGTTATAAAGTACTGCAAATGTGTGTAACAGGCAGAAGGAAGCATTTCCGACTATATAAACTACATATATTCTTGAACAGCATCAACCGCCGTGAGGATCTAGCCATGTCCGTCTGTCTGTCCGTATGTCCGTCTGTCCGTATGAACACACAGATCTCGGAGACTACAAAAGCTAGAGACACCAAACTTGGCATGTAGGTTCCTGTATACCATACGCAGATCAAGTTTATTTCAAATTTTGGATGCAGCCCCCCGCACCCACGCAAATCGCAGAAAGCTCCCACAGCCACTATTTTAAAGATACAGTTTTGTTATTTGACAAGTACCTTAACTTTCACTGCCCGTTATACCAATAAGATTTTAGCCCGACTACATCTATTTTGCACATTAGCTTGTGTACACCTTATTTATTTTGTAAGCATTATAAAATTAAATAATATAATATATATATTTAACGATTTTGATCGTCTTTGTTACTCAATTTCACGAAAAGCATAATACCCCAATACATTTTTGGCGGCTTTTTACTCCCTGTTCCCATTAAAAATGGGAAAAAGGGAGTTATTGAGTACTGCAAATGTGTGTAACAGGCAGAAGTAGGCATTTCCGACTATATAAACTATGTATATTCTTGAACAGCATCAACAGCCGAGACGAACTAGCCATGTCCGTCTGTCCTTCTGTCTGTCTGTATGAACGCACAGATCTCAGAGACTATATGAGCTAGAGACACCAAACTTGGCATTCAGGTTCCTGTATACCATACGCAGATCAAGTATATTTTAAATTTCGGATGCACCCCCCGCACCCACGCAAATTGGAAAAAACTCCCACAGCCACAAATTTAAAGATAAAGCTTTGATTTTTGGTAAACATCAATATTGATCAGCTGTTTCCTCACGACCGGATAAATAACACCAAAGTTATGGAAGAATCTATAATCCCTGTCTCAGCAGGTAGAAACAGCAGTTTGACAGGCACTGCTCAAGTAAAGTGCGCTGCTTGCTTGTGTTGCCGCTGAACTGCTTGAAATGCAAGTTGGGAGCAGGGAGTCTCGTAGTCGGGCACACTCGACTAGAGCATTCTTACTTGTTTAATTTTTTTTCAAGAAAAAAAAATATTAGAATATTTTGTTTGTGAAATGTCCGTCCGTCCGTCCGTCTGTATGAACGCAGTTTTTTTTTCCAAAGTTTTAAAGCTAGAGCAACCAAACTTGGTATACATGTTGGTATATACCATAGACAGACAAAGTGTCAAGGTCTCCCCCCACCCCTACGCCTTCCCCAACAAACAACAAAAACCTATATCTTCCACACAAAAATTGTGACACGCCCACCCCCACAAATAAGCAACGTCTGTATCTCCCAAACCCCTTTAGCTACAATCACCAAATTTTGCAGGTTGAATTATATTGCCCTATTAAATAGATAAGATTAGAATAATTTTTCCACGCCCACCACCGCCCTTGAAATCGAGCAATGTTTGTTTCTCCCAAACCTGTAGAACGGACCCAACCAAACTTAAATTGATGTCGAAACTGCAAAGCGGCGAAAAAAGAGTATATCACAGTCGGGTGCATCCGACTGCACCGTTCTTACTTGTTTTCTCACATTATTGATGAAATTTCGCTAAAATATGTAAAATATAATGAATTTTATTATTAAAAATATTTTTTATATTAATCAGAAAATACTTCGTCACAAAATTAGATTTCAGAAGTTTAGTGGCTAAAATATGCATCGCCTCTAGACTTTAACCTCGCTTAGAGATGTTTTTATTTGATATTTTTTTTTTTTAACTGGAATTTTTTATAATTTTGTCACGAAATGTGTTCTAGAGCTATCCTGATGAAACTTTAGTTCAACAGGTCAGATTGGACCACTATAACATATAACCATAGGAACAATCAGTTGAAAAATAAGTTGTTTTGTGCAAATCTTTCTACACGGGTATATATCTTCGGCACGCCAAAGATAACATTTCTTTCTTGTTTTGAAGTCAGTTCAAATATTTCACTATAACTTGCGTATAGCAGTTCCGGATTTAAAAATCGATACACCAACTCAAAGAGTAGACCTACAAATAAGTCTTCCACATTTTAGACATATATTCAGAGCTCGAAAACAGCTCATTGCACTTATTTTCAAAGTGTTTACCACTGAGAGCAACACAAAAAGCATAAGCAATATCCGTTTCTCACAGTGCTTAATTCTTTTGCGTGCTGTGGCTTCTCTTAATTGTCCTTTGTTAAAGAAAGAATTATCTGTCTGCCAAAAACATTTTGAACATCAACATATGCTCAAAGTGTCTTCGGTTAACAGTTTTAGTATAAGAGAAAAACGAAAGTGGATATGGATTAGTGGAATTTTGCTGTTAGTTAAATTATGATCATATATTAAGTGGATAAAACTAAATTATACCTTGTGTACAATAATGATCTGAAATTACTAAATTTGGAATTCATTTATATTTTATTTTAATAATTCTAATATTTTCGTTATTTCTGCTGTTTACCAAAAGTAAGTAAGAATAAGTAAGAACGTTGCAGTCGGATGCACCCGACTGTCAATACTCTTTTTTTCGCCTGTTTGCGGAGTCAGAAGTGGGCGTGGCAATTGTATGTTTACTAAATTCTTTCAAGTTTTCCCATCAATTTAAGTTTGGTTGGGCCCGTTCTACAGGTTTGGGAGAAACAAACATTGCTTCATTGCAAGGGCGGGGGTGGGTGTGGCAAAATTATTTTCATCCAATCTATTTAATAGACAACAGAATTCAACCTGCAAAATTTCGTGATTCTAGATAAAGGGGCGTGGGAGATACAAACTATGGTTTTTTGTGAGGGCGGGGGTGGGCGTGGCCAAATTTTTTTTAGTCAGATCAATCAAGGATGTGATAAGTAGCCCTTGTGCTAAATTTGGTTACTCAAGCTATAAAACTGTGGAAAATATAGCTTTTTGCCGTTTGTGGGGGACCGGGTGGGGGTGGGAGGGAGATCTTGACACTTTGTCTGCCTATGGTATAAACCAACAAGTATACCAAGTTTGGTAACTCTAGCTTCAAAACTGTGGAAAAAACCGATGTGTATACTCCTTTTATCATAGTAAATATTAGCATACAATTTAACACCAATGCTGCTTTGTCCTGGTACTTCGGATTGTCCCTTTCTGTTCTTATTCTGATTCCAACGGGCATACTTTGTGATCTGGTCTTTTTACTCCCTGTGCCCATTAAAAATGTGAAAAAGGGAGTTATAAAGTACTGCAAATGTGTGTAACAGACAGAAGGAGGCATTTCCGACTATATAAACTATATATATTCTTGATCAGGATCAACAGCCGAGACGAACTAGCTATGTCCGTCTGTCTGTCCGTCTGTCCGTATGAACACACAGATCTCAGAAACTATAAGAGCTAGAGACACCAAACTTAGCATGAAGGTTCGTGTACACCATACGCAGATCAAGTTTATTTCAAATTTCGGATACATCCCCCCGCATCCCCGCAAATCGCAAAAGACTCCCACAGCCACAATTTTAAAGATAAAGCTTTAATTTTTGGTACACATGTATGTTTAATCAATGTCTTTCGGATGTGTAAATTTCAACACAATCGGATAAATAGCACAAAAGTTATAGAAGAATCTATTACGCCCGTCTCAGTTGGCAGCAACAACAGTTTGACAAGCAGTTTACGAGTTAAGTGCACTGCTTGCTTGTGTTACGCCCGTCTCAGCTGGCAGCAACAACAGTTTGACAAGCAGTTTACGAGTTAAGTGCACTGCTTGCTTGTGTTGCCGCTGGACTGCTTGAAATGTAAGTTGGGAGCAGGGAGAGTAAAGTGTTTTTACTTGTTTTTTTTAAAAATTTAAAAAAAAGTATAATAATGGTGCGAATTTTTGGTGTCGTTTAGCCACGTGAAAACGGCTGGGTCGATTTGTTCAAAATTTGTTTCAGTTGTTCGTAATTGCAAGGAGAATATAACGAAAAAATAAAATTTTTGAAAAGCTTTTTCTGCAAACTCCATCGAATTCCAAATCTTGGGTGTCACAAAAATCTCTAGAGATTTTCATTTAAGCATTGCCACCACACAGAAATAAGTTTGTTATAAATGAATTCTCACATTTGTAATTATTGTTGATAAAAAAATTTTAAAAGATAGTTCTTTATTAAAGTATAGGTTTACTAATTTATTTTTATTAAATTTTTTATTTATTTTATTTAATTTAATTTAATGTCGACTAATAACAGTCGACACAGAAAAAGTTTAAATTTACAAAAAAACTATAAAATTATAATTAAAATTTAAAAAATTTAAAATTAAAAAAAAAAAAAGCAACAAAAAAAAAAATGAAAAAATAAGAAAAGAATATATATAGCTGGGTAATAAACCTCAAAAAAATTGATCCAACATTTAGTTGCCTGGATTGGGGAAACCCCAGAAAAAACCCAATCAGATCAAGAAGTTAGTGTGTTAGAAATACACTAAAGATACAAACAAATAGGTACAGGCAAAAAAATAGAAAATAAAAAAATACAAAAATATGAAATACAATACCTACATATTAGATAGGTGAGAAAGGAGTGAAGTCCTAAGTGTAGGAATAGATGTAGCATTACTTATAACATGAAAAAGATTGTTATAATCAGAACATAAAATACGAAAAGGGTTTTGGATAGCATAGTAAGTAATACAGGTTTCAAGAGAAAGAGGGAGAAAGTTTCTTGTACTTCTAATAGGAACAACAAAACTAATTTTTAATTCAGAAGAATCAATTTCGCCGTTAATTAGTTTATGTAAAAATATTATACCAAGCATGGTTCTACGATCAGAAAGAGAGGGAAGATTGATTAGTAAGAGTCTACTGCGGTAAGGAGGCATGCGAATGTTAGGATTCCAATTAAAGCCCCGGGGGGCAAAGAGAATAAATTGGTTTTGTATAGACTCTATTCTGTTCTGATGAACCTTGTACTGGGGACACCATATACAAGATCCATATTCCAGAATTGGTCGAACAAGTGAGGTATAAAGAGTTTTAGTAACGTAGGGATCGTCAAATTCCTTTGACCAACGCTTTATGAAACCAAGGACTCCATAGGCACGATTAGTCATCGATAAGATATGCTTGTCAAACTTAAGCTTGGGATCTAAAAGAATACCCAAATCAACAACCGACTCAATACGTTCAAGTGGTTTACCATTAAGAAAATAGTTATTAAAATATGGCATTCGCCTATAAAAGGACATTACGTTACACTTACTGCAATTAAGATTTAATAAATTTACTCGACACCAAGTTTGAAAACTATCAAGATCAGTTTGCAAATTCTGACCAGATAGAGAGTTATTAGCTTTACATCGTTGGCGTTCATCAGTACCCGAGAGAGATTTATTACAGAAGGCAGGTCATTAATAAAAAGAGTAAATAATAAAGGGCCGAGATGGCTTCCTTGTGGTACTCCAGAAGTAACTTGAACAGACTAGAAGCTAAGCCTATGATTAACTGAGTCAAAAGCTTTACTGAAATCCGTGTAAGTGACATCTGCTTGCATTTTATTTTGAAAGCCCCTTATAACAAAAGAGGTGAATTCCAATAAGTTAGTGGTAGTAGATCTATATTTCACAAACCCATGCTGGCTGGGTGAAACAATAGATCTACAAAAATGTTGTAGTTGAGAAATTATTAATTTCTCAAAAATTTTAGGGATGTCGGACAACTTAGAGATACCTTTATAGTTTTGAACATTAGACTTGTTTCCTTTTTTGAGGAGAGGAATTATGAATGATTCTTTCCAAATCATTGGAAAAGGGCACAACTCCACGGAAAGATTAAAAAAGCTATAAAGGTGTCTAAAAAGACCTTCAGCACAGTACTTAAGTATACAGCCTGGTATTCCATCAGGCCCCGGTGAAAATACGGGTTTAATGGCTTTTAGATCGCTCAGTAGCGAACCTTCTGTGATCAAAGGTTCAAAAATGCAATTTGAGACATTTACATGATAAGGATAAGACCAATCTAAATGGTTAGTATAAGAACTATAAGTCGTTTATAAAAATTATCAAACAAATTGGCAATAGCCTGATTTGTGTCTGCAGCCATTTTTTAAAAAAATACGGTGGATGGAAGTGCTGATGAATTACGCTTCGCTTAACGAAGGTATAAAACTGTTTAGGGTCCCGTTGAAACTGCAGTCTACATCTTCTAAGGTTATCCTTATAACACTGGCTATTCAGGACAGAGAAGCTGGATCGAGCAATCAGAAATTGTGAGAAATCAAAAGAGGAGCCAGTTTCCTTGAATTTTTTATATAATCTTGACTTTCTATTTTTCAAGTATTTAAATCCCGTGTAAACCAAACGGGTTTGTTAGACCTACGTGGATTACACATTGGGACACATATGTCAAGTAAAGTAAAAGTAAGTAAAAGTAA
Organism: Hirtodrosophila cameraria; assembly: GCA_949708635.1. Taxonomy (NCBI): domain Eukaryota; kingdom Metazoa; phylum Arthropoda; class Insecta; order Diptera; family Drosophilidae; genus Hirtodrosophila; species Hirtodrosophila cameraria. Next base: position 38,142,978 of record OX453089.1, read on the forward strand.
GTAAAGTAATTGCACAATCCATGTCTCTGCACCTATATAGCTGAGACCAATCAGTCTGCGATAAAAGCTGAGACAGTTTATGAAAATCGGTTTTCCGAAAAAGGCGAACTCGACCCGTAGGGTTGTTACAAGGACTTAACACCCGGGATGGCAAATCCATCAGCACCTCCAAAGTTGGATGATAAGGATCTTCAGAATAGGATAAAGGTTCTGTACGGGAGATAGATAAGAAAGAGGGATCTAAAGCAAAAATCAAATCAAGAAATCAGTCAAAACGTTGGTATTGGAACTAGAAATCCATGCAGTTCCAGTAATATTGAAATTACCAAGTACTACAAGAAAGTCGCGATCGGAAAGCATGGATATAACAAAATTAATAGCAGAAGAATGATCTAAATAAACAGAATTATCAGAAGAAGGAGGGATGTAAGAACAAGTAATAAACAGCGCTACACAACAATTACACAATTTAATAGCAACAAATTCAATATCTATTGAATTATCGGTCACTACTTATTCAGAAACTAAATCAGAATTAACAGCGATAAGTACACCACCACCTCGACGAAGGGGCGATCTTTTCGATTTTGAAATTATTCTTCTGAATTTTTTAAAAAGTAAAATTTTGCAACAATTGGAAGCTTTTCGCGTGCATCTTGGCCCATATTCAGAATTATGACACATTAGAGGTCCCTGAAAATATATTTATTTTTTTTTCTTTGGTACACTTTTTACTCAATGTTCCCATTAAAAATGGGTTATAAAGTACTGCAAATGTGTGTAACAGACAGAAGGAGGCATTTCCGACTATATAAAGTATGTATATTCTTCATCAGCATCAACAGCCGAGTCGATTAAGCCAAGTCCGTCTGTCTGTCCGTCTGTCTGTCTCTTCGCCTGTCCGTCCGTCCGTATGAACACACAGATCTCTGAGATTTAAGAGCTAGAGACTCCAAACTTGGCATGCAGGTTTCCCGCAAATCGAAAAAAACTCTTAAAGCCACAAATTCAAAGATAAAGCTTTGAATTTAGGTACACATATATTTTTATATTATGTTAATCGGTTGCGTACATTTCATTACTATCGGATAAATAGCACCAAAGTTATGGAAGAATCTATTACCCCCATCTCACCAGGCAGAAACAACAGTTTTGACATGCACTGGACAAGTTAAGTGCGCTGCTTGCTTGTGTTGCCGCTGAACTGCTTGAAATACAAGTTGGGATCAAGGAGCCTCGTAGTCGGGCACACTCGACTAGAGTTTTCTTACTTGTTTTTACTCCCTGTTCCCATTAAAAATGGGAAAAAGGGAGTTATAAAGAACTGCAAATGTGTGTAACAGGCAGAAGGAGGCATTTCCGACTATGTAAACAATATATATTCTTGATCAAGATCAACAGCCGAGACGAACTAGCAATGTCTGTCTGTCTGTCAGTCTGTCTGTCTGTCCGTCTGTATGAACGCGTCGATCTCAGAGATCTATAAGAGCTAGAGACACCAAACTTGGCATGCAGGTTCCTGTATACCATACGCAGATCAAGTTTATTTCAAATTTCGGATGCACCCCCCCGGACCACCGCAAATCGCAAAAGACTCCCACAGCCACAATTTTAAAGATAAAGCTTTGATTTTTGGTACACATGTATGTTTTTTTATTATATATTATATTTTTTTTTAAATTTTTAAAGGTTTTTTTTCAACTACAATTTTTTTCGAAGATAGTTCAAATAATACCAGTTTTATTATCCTTTACATATTTCAGCCAAATTTCATCTAAATTGGACCACTATATACTATAGCTGTATATTAGTTTTCAACCGAACGTTCCTATGGCAGCCATTTGTTATAGTGGTCCGATTTCGATTAAATTTTGTCAACTTGTGTGAAAAAACCTAAGACTTAGACACAGTGAGTTTGGTTAAGTTTTGACGCACCATAATGCGCCACATTAATTTTGTAGTTTTAAGTTTGCAGAAACGTAGTTTGTAGTTTTAAGTCCTATATATATTTTTGATAGTTATAAATTCCACCCAAGGGCAAAATACATTTATTTAACTCAAGAAGAGGGAGTCAAGAAACAACAGGAAATTTAATAAGAAAAGGGTAGGACATGAGGTATCTTACGAACTGCTTTTAAGAACTGCAGCCAAACATCACTGACAACTACAGTCGAGCATCACTGACAACTACAGTCGAGCATCACGAGCATCATTTGAACCTTTGATCACAGAAGGTTCGCTACTTAGCGATCTAAAAGCCATTAAACCCGTATTTTCACCGGGGCCTGATGGAATACCAGGCTGTATACTTAAGTACTGTGCTGAAGGTCTTTTGAGACCCCTTTATTGCTTATTAAATCTTTCCATTTTTGTAGATCTATTGTTTCACCCAGCTAGCATGGGTTTGAGAAATATAGATCTACTACCACTAACTTATTGGAATTCACCTCTCTTGTTAAAAGGGGCTTTCAAAATAAAATGCAAACAGATGTCATTTACACTGATTTCAGTAAAGCTTTTGACTCCGTTAATCATTCCCTTTTAATTCATAAGCTTAATCTTTTTGGATTACTAAATTAAATCACTCTCGGGTTCTGATGTACGCCGACGATGTAAAGCTCTGTTTGTCTGCTAATAACTCTCTATCTGGTCAGAATTTGCAAACTGATAGTTTTCAAACTTGGTGTCGAGTTATTAAATCTTAATTGCAGTAAGTGTAACGTAATGACCTTTTATAGGCGAATGCCATATTTAAATAACTATGTTCTTAATGGTTAACCACTTGAACGTATTGAGTCGGTTGCTGATTTGTGTATTCTTTTAGATCCCAAGCTTAAGTTTGACAAGCATATTTTATCGATGACAAATCGTGCTTATGGAGTCCTTGGTTTCATAAAGCGTTGGTCAAAGGAATTTGACGATCCCTACGTTACTAAAACTCTTTATACCTCACTTGTTCGACCAATTCTGGAATATGGATCTTGTATATGGTGTCCCCAGTACAAGATTCATCAGGACAGAATAGAGTCTATACAAAAACAATTTCTTCTCTTTGCCCCCCGGGGCTTTAATTGGAATCCTAACATTCGCATGCCTCCTTACCGCAGTAGACTCTTACTAATCAATATTCCCTCTCTTTCTGATCGTAGAACCATGCTTGGTATAATATTTTTACATAAACTAATTAACGGCGAAATTGATTCTTCTGAATTAATCAGCCAAATTAGTTTTGTTGTTCCTATTAGAAGTACAAGAAACTTTCTCCCTCTTTCTCTTCAAACCAGTATTACTAACTATGCTATCCATGACCCTTTTCGTATTTTATGTTCTGATTATAACAATGTTTTTCATGCTATAAGTAATGCTACATCTATTCCTACACTTAGAACTTCACTCCTTTCTCACCTATCTAATTTGAAGGTATTGTATTTCATATTTTTGTATTTTTTTTTTTGTATTTTTTTGCCTGTATTTATCTGTTTGTATCTTTAGTGTATTTCGAACATACTAACTTCTTGATCTGATTGGGTTTTTTCTGGGTTTTCCCCAATCCAGGCAACTAATGTTGGATCAATTTTTTTTGAGGCTTTTTACCCAGATATATTTTTTTATATTATTTATTTTCTGCTTTTTTTTAATTTAAAATTTTTTAAATTTTAATAATAATTTTTATTTCAATTTGTAAATTTAAACTTTTTCTATGTCGACTGTTATTAGTCGACATTAAATTAAATTAAATAAATAAATCACTGACAGCAGCCGACGCAACAAGGAGAAAAACACACAACAAAATAGCAAATACGAGCCTCGAAAAGCAGAGCAGAAAACTAACGGTAACAACAAAAGAGGATCGAACGACTAACCACCGAAAATGACGCATGCTGGATATACACAGAGCAGCGACCAAAAACTCGACGCGTGGTGGAGACGACAGCAAGGCGACAGAGGGGAGATCTTGACACTTAGTCTGCCTATGGTATATACCAATATGTATACCGAGTTTGGTTGCTCTAGCTTCAAAACTGTGGACAAAACTGCGTTCATACCGACGGACATTTCACAAACCAAATTTACACTTTTTTATTCTTTTTTCAAAAAAATAAAAAAAAAGTTTAAAAACTAAACTTGAAAAATTGTCGACCAAGTGTTTAATTTATGGCTCAGCAGTGAAAGGGCGAAATATATGAGTTGGCCATGAAGTACGATATGTATAAGCAATGATAATACTCATAATTATACTCCTTTTTACTCCCTGTTCCCATTAAAATTGGGAAAAAGGGAGTTATAAAGTACCAGGCAGAAGGAAGCATTTCCGACTATATAAACTACATATATTCTTGATCAGCATTAACCGCCGTGAGGATCTAGCCATGTCCGTCTGTCTGTCCGTATGTCCGTCTGTCCGTATGAACACACAGATCTCGGAGACTACAAAAGCTAGAGACACCAAACTTGGCATGTAGGTTCCTGTATACCATACGCAGATCAAGTTTATTTCAAATTTTGGATGTAGCCCCCAGCACCCACGCAAATCGCAGAAAGCTCCCACAGCCACTATTTTAAAGATACAGTTTTGTAATTTGACAAGTACCTTAGCTTTCATGTAGTTAACAGATACTGCAAGTTTCAAAACAATCGGTTCATAAGCAAAGAAGTTAGTAAAGAAAACAAAAATATAATTTTTACTGCGTGGTCAGAGCAAGTGTGCAGGCGAGCGTGAGCACTTTCTGTTAAGTACATCAACGAACGTGTGCGGGCGAGCAAAAAGTAAAAATTTAAATAACTATGTAAATGTGTATGATTATATATGTATGCATGTTGGATTATATATATACATAAACGCATATGCCAATGGCTAGCATATAAATATGTATGTACGTATGTAGACACGTATGCCTGCCCAGCGTTGCCATTTAGCAGTTGCATTTTCTCAACGTTGCCACTGTCAAAATGTGAAGATGTGGCATCTTATCATTTTGCAATACTGCCCGTTATACCAATAAGATTTTAGCCCGACTACATCTAATTTGCACATTAGCTTGTGTACACCTTATTTATTTTGTAAGCATTATAAAATAAAATAAAATATTCTTGCTGAAATAAAATATCGTATTGGGTCTAGTCGATATTTCGTATTGATACGTATCGATGTATCGATGAGCTTCAACCATCTCTGTCTTGTGGCTGCGATTTTTCTAAAGTTTAACGTGCGTCGTCGTCAGTCGATTTTTAATTTAATATTTTTTGCGATTTTTAACGTTTTTAACAATAATAAGTATTTATCACTACAGTGATATCCAAGCATATATATTTAACGATTTTGATCGTCTTTGTTACTCAATTTCACGAAAAGCATAATATCCCAATACATTTTTGGCGGCTTTTTACTCCCTGTTCCCATTAAAAATGGGAAAAAGGGAGTTATAAAGTACTGCAAATGTGTGTAACAGGCAGAAGTAGGCATTTCCGACTATATAAACTATATATATTCTTGATCAGCATCAACAGCCGAGACGAACTAGCCATGTCCGTTTGTCTGTCTGTCTGTCTGTCTGTATGTCTGTCTGTCCGTCTGTTCGTCTGTCCGTCTGTCTGTCCGTCTGTCTGCATGAACGCACAGATCTCAGAGACTATAAGACCTAGAGACACCAAACTTGGCATGTTGGTTCCTGTATACCATACGCAGATCAAGTTTATTTCAAATTTCGGATGCACCTCCCCGCACCAACGCAAATAGCAAAAAGCTCTCACAGCCACAATTTTAAAGATAAAGTTTTGATTTTTGGTAAACATCAATATGGATCAGTTGTTTCATCACGACCGGATAAATAACACCAAAGTTATGGAAGAATCTATTATCCCTGCCTCAGCAGGCAGAAACAGCAGTTTGACAGGCACTGCACAAGTTAAGTGCGCTGCTTGCTTGTGTTGCCGCTGAACTGCTTGAAGTGCAAGTTGGGAGCAGGGAGTCTCGTAGTCGGGCAGACTCGACTAGAGCATTCTTACTTGTTTAATTTTTTTTTTTTTCAAGCAAAAACAAGTTAGAACATTGCAGTCGGATGCACCCGACTGCGATATACTCTTTTTTTCGGCGCTCTCTGCAGAATCAGAAGTGGACGTGGCAATTGTAGTTTTGCTCATATCTTTCAAGTTTTGCCATCAATTTAAGTTTGGTTGGGCCCGTTGTACAGGTTTGGCAGAAACAAACGTTGCTCGATTGCAAGGGCGGGGGTGTGCGTGGCCAAATTTTAGTCAGTTCAATCAAGGATGTGCTAAGTAGCCCTTGTGCTAAATTTTGTTACTCTTACTTTAAAACTATGGGAGATATAGTTTTTTGCGGTTTGTGATGGAAGGGGTGGGGGTGGGGGGAAATCTTGACACTTTGTCTGCCTATGGTATGTACAAACATGTATACCAAGTTTGGTTGCTCTAGCTTCAAAACTGTGGAAAAAACTGCGTTCATACAGACGGACGGACGGACGGGCAGACAGACGGACATTTCACAAACCCAATATACTCTTATTTCTTTTTTTTCAAAAAAATTAAAAAAGAGTATAATAAAAATGTATATAAATTACTGAAAATTGTTTTGAACTTACCGATTTACAACTTCACGTAGACATATTCCAGATCCTTGCAGCTGCGCAAGTCCCATTACAAGGCCAGTTATTGGACCACGAGAGAGTTCAATCCTTCGACCATGGTAGTCAAAACATATCGGTAAAGCAGGACTAAATATAAACTCTTTAAAGTAAATAGGATGTACTTCATTTTCCAAACAATCTTCGCCACACTCAACGGTTTCTTCGGTCAAGAGAGTCGGATTTTCAACTTTTATTTCTTTCAATTTAATCTCACGTAAAGCGATTGTTATTTCGTTTATGGCCATTACTGGTTCATCTCGATCTGGTGCAGTAGCTTGTAAATTGTTATTACTTGTTAAGCCTAGATTCGCAGATCTTTTAATTAAGGCAGAAAAAAAGTCTTCCAAAAACATCAGTGTGTCTTGGTCAATATTTAGTCTAATAGGCAAAATCGAAACTTTTAATGAGCATTCTTCACTCCTGTTATTTTTAAGGTTTGATCGAATGTTAAGCGCTTTCACAGAAACCATATTTTCATCGTTTTTTTGTGGAATGCTGTTTTTATTGGGGTGATAAAGAAGCTTGTTAATGTCTGAAGAAAGTAAACGGTCCCGAATTTCTATTTCCGAAACAACTAGGACTTGTCGAGATGCATAAATCGAATTTGTAGGATATATATCATGTGAAAATCGAATTTTCATAAATTGAATTTCAACAAGTACATCTAAGTTTCGCTGAGAAACATTTGTCCCACCAACATTTTTTTTTAAATTTGCTTGACTTTTGATTGAAGCATGTGATACACCATGCTTATAAGTTTCCGACATTCCAATCCCTCCTGAAAGGCTAAAAAAATAATGGTTTTGATGTATTCGTATTAAGAAAATTTAATATTGGTTTAGATTGATGAGATATGTTAATTTATGTACTGATAAGATCAGTCAAACTTATACAATTGCTCGGCATATAGTAATGTGCTGCTGATGTTAATAAGAAATAATTTTCTTCATAGATAGAATTTACATATTTTATTCTAAATCGCATATGTGGAGATCTTGACACTTTGCCTGCGGTACATACTAACATGTATACCAAATTTTCAGTCTCTAGCACAAAAACTGAGGAAAAACTTACGTTCATAAGGACGGAGTGACAGACAGACGGACATTTCACAAGCCCATTAATCTACAGCAGCGGTATATAAGCAAGCCCACTTCGTTAGTTGTACGATTCGAGCTTTCGGCTGTTTGATTTTTTCACAACAGTTGCATTCGGCTGAAGCTCGAAAGACGACCGAATAACCACACACTGCAAAAATGTTTCGCTGCTACGCATACACGCACACTGTTTGATAGCATGAGTATGAGCAACACTGATCTCGGCTATTGTCAACTATTTGGAAACAAATAAACTGTTAGTGCATTGACAATAATTTCAAAGTAAAAGTCACACTTGGTGTGATTTTAGCGTGACAGCTAACTGGAAACCATCTCAGTTTTGAGTCAATTAATCGAGTTTTTAAGTACATTGGTAAAATTAATATGAGTTTTTATTGTTTTTGTTTACAAAACCCATTATTAAAAAAAATCGGTTGTCAGAATTGACGTTATATAGCGGTAATGGCCAAAGTTGTTAGCCGGCCATGCGTGAGTTAATTGTTGATCACAGCTGAGATGATCCAATAAGCTAACCTGCAATTCCCTTAATCATTTCCAATAATACGACACAATTGAAAATATTCCACGAAACCAAGAGACCTCGTAAAACACTAGAGCACACGGATCGTTTGATTGAGCGCATGTCGAAATTTAATCTCCTTATGAGTCCTGCAGACATCCATTGAGAAAAAGTGGATCAATTGTATTAAGGAATATCAAGGCAAGCTGTTGCTGAACGTTTGGTTGAGGCGAAACTCCATTGGAAAATGTTACATATAAAACCATTAAAGAATCTTAGGAAAAACACACACCATGTATAATTAGGTAGGACACATATTTATTGGGAGCTTAAAAATCCGAATTATGTGGTCTGGTGTGATGAAACATAGACCAACTGACTTGCCTCAGCTGAGTGATCTGTGATCTGATTCAATTCCAACTTTAAATTTTTGCACGGAAAAATTATTATAATGGCAATGTCGAAATCAATATCTCCAGAAGCATTACCTATATCTAAGTGTATTGTATTGTATTGTATTTTAAGTATTGCCTTTAGTTTTCTATTTAAATTAATTTGAATTAAAAAAAAAGCCTTTGAAAAATTTTTTTTTTATAGTATATTTTTGATTGTCGGTCCCAACCGCATCATACAAATTTTATTTTACTCCATTTTGGGTGTTGCATAGTTTAATAGTTTATAGATCATTTAAGGTAACTGTGTTTATTATATGGAAAACCTCATGTATCAGTGACGTGCAAAGAATTATTGCAAAAAAAAAAAGATACTGCTTAAGTTGGAACTCTCACTCCGCCTAATTACTAACTTAAGCACTTAATAGCTTAAGCACTTAAAAATCTAACAATTTCAAAACAAATGGCGTACGCGCTTATGAACAAATTTTACGTATTGCAGCCATTGAAATTCCGCAACTCGTATCTGTTATAATTCGAGTATGCAAGATATTTTTTGTTAAATAAAAAGCAGATAAAGCGTTGGCATTTTTCATTTTTTTTTTATTTTTTTTTTTGGTCTGATTGAATCCTTGCAAAACTGAAAATACCGTAAGGTTACAACAACACATTTTCTGATGCAGTTGGGGCCTCAAGTCACGAAAATAATTAATTAATATATATTTGTGTATACATATATAGCAGCATATGTAGCTGCACAGACCCAATACACATCATAAAAAGCTCCTTGACTTTGGCTTCAACTCGTACCAGACTGCCCACACAGCAGACCAACGCAGAATTTGCACATGTTGCAGGCACCGATAACGCCAGTTATTCTTAACCCTTGTTTACATTACAAACTGTCGCCTACAATGAGAGTTTTACATTCTAAGATAATTCTAAGATATGCAAATAAATATAGAATTGGCACCACAGAGCCAGTCAGTTCGATCATTTATGTCGTCTCGCAAAGTATATTAATATACAGCAGGGGTGCCCAGAGCCTATACACATGACGAAAAGTACATAAAACTGTTGGTAGCTCACCTGGTTCATGAGATATAGGCGAGCAGGTGAGAAGGGAAAAATTTAAAAAATTGAAGCTATTGACGCCGGTTCGGACTTTTTTACTACTTTTTAAACGCAGAAGTGTTTTAATTCTGAACACGCGTCGAATGACACCTCGTTCATCCAATTCTGACAATTCGTTCAAAAGCTATGAACATTTTAAAATTAGAGCGGCTTTTCCAAATTGAGATGAAAGGTTGTCAGTTTGTCTGTTTGTTTGTTTGTATCAAAGCGTTGAGGTGGACTTGTTCCCCATCATAACCCAAGAAACGTTTGTTCTACCACTTTTCTGAAAACGCTAAAAACCGCTAGAATTGACACGCCCACAACGTCCTAACCAAAGAAGCTTCAGATACGTTGTACATTTCATAGCAAAGGTATTTTTAAGAGCTTTTAAGAATACCTTCAGTTTTTTCTTAAAATACTCTGGTGAAAAACTACAGGTGAAATATCGTTTTTTTTTTTTTGTACATTTTGGCAATTTAAAAGAATGTGGCCCAACCGATTTTAATAAAATTTATAAATGTTGTAGAAATTCACTTTTGATATGTAACACATATCTGGCATAATTTGTCTTCGCGAGATATTACCTGTTTAGTGTACCCACTACTACTACTATGGGCCTTAACGAACAGTCTGAGTATGCTACTTTTTGCAAAATAACCTGTGTTCAGCTCCCAGTGCAGGAAGTCGATTTTTTTTTAACGCAGAAGTGTTTTTAATATTGTAGTTTTACATGTTCCTCATTTTTCTCTGTGTACACATGGAAAACTAAAACAAGTAAGAACGTTGCAGTCGGATGTACCCGACTGCGATATACTCTTTTTAAGCCTCTTTGCGGAATCAGAAGTGGGCGTGGCAATTGTATTTTTGCTCGAATCTTTCAAGTTTTACCATCAATTTAAGTTTGGTGGGGCCCGTTCTACAGGTTTGGGAGAAACAAATATTGCTCGATTGCAAGGGAGGGAGTGGGCGTGGCAAAATTATATTTATATAATCTATTTATTAGGGCAATAGAATTGCTTATTTGTGGGGGTGGGCTTGGCCAATTTTTTTTTAGTCATATCAATCAAGGATGTGATAAGTAGCCCTTGTGCAAAAAACTGTGGAAGATATAGGTTTTTGCGGTTTGTGGGTGAAGGGGTGTAGGGATGTAGGGGTGATCTTGACACTTTGCCTGCCTATGGTATTACCAACATGTATACCAAGTTGGGTTGCTCTAGCTTCAAAATTGTGGAAAAAACCTGCGTTCATACGGACGGACAGACGGACATTTCACAAACCCAACACACTTGTCCATAAAATTCGCTCCAGAATTAATCAATTTTTCATCTATACCTCCTCATACCACTGTTAGTAGTGACGATGACATTGCGTTACCCATGGATGTTGTTCCTAACTGAAACTGAAGAACTTGCTGATCCGTATTAGTTTTGTTGGTACAGATAAAAATACGACTGCTAATACATATATCTGTTAAATCAAATCAATCAATCGAAGCTATAGCTTCATCTAAAGTTACTGCTGCGGTTGATAATAAAACTCTTGTAGGTGTTTCACCAAAAAAAAACAATTTTTTTTTCTGGGCTTGCCGCTGGTTGCATAAATTATGAAGACAAGGCTAAATATGAGCCCAATATTTCAGTGTAAAAATTCAAAGTTTCGTATCTTTGGGAAATTGCTTCATTTAAAATAGGAGTTCCTGCCAAACATTTCAACCAAATTTGTTGTAAAAAAAATACTTCGTCACAAAATTAGACATCAGAAGTTTTGTGGCTTTAATGTGCATCGTCCCTAGACTTTAACCTCGCGTAGAGTTGTTTTTATTAAGGCCTATTGCAGTAGCAATAGTAGGAGTAAGTACACTAAACAACCAAAATCTTGCGAAGACGAATTATGCCAGATATGTGTTATACATCAAAAGTTGTTGAAATCTGTTAGGTCAATTTGTTTTAAATTGCCAAAATGTACAAAAAAAAAAAACGTTATTTCAGCTGTAGTTTTTAGCCTGAGTGTTTTAAGAAAAATCTGCCAAGGTAAGCTTAAAAGCTCTTAAAAATACCTTTGAAATGTAGAACGTGTCTGTAGCTTCTTTGGTTTGGAAACTGTGGTCGTGTCATTCTAGCGGTTTTTAGCGTTTTTCCCGCTACACTAGTGGTTTTTCAGAAAACTGGTAGAACAAACGTTTCTAGGGTTATGATGGGGAACAAGTCCACAAAATTATAGACAGCTACCTCAACGCGTTGATACAAACAAATAGACAAACAAACTGACAACCTTTCATCTCAATTTGGAAAAGCCGCTCTAATTTTAAAATGTTCATAGCATTTGAACGAATTGTCAAATTGGCATGAACGAGGTGTGTTCAGAATTAGAACATTTGCGTTTAAAAAATAGACCAAAAAGCTGATCTGTGTACTTAAGAATTGTGCTGAAAGTCTTTGAGACCCCTTTTTAGCTTATTTAATCTTTGACAGTTGACATCTCCACGCCACAGAGAGCGGACGAGCTAAAATTATGCCCTGAAGACGACTACCGAAGACAAGTCGAAATATATTGGTTAAAAACAAAAACATTTGTTGTTTTTTCAATCAGCGACCCCAAGCCAGCTAAATTACTCTATTTTAATCTTTCCGTAGAGTACGCTCTTCCTAACATTCGGAAAGCATCATTCATATTCTCTCCTCCAAACAGGAAACAAGTCTAATGCTCAAAATTATAGGGGTATTTTTAAATTGTCTTCTATTCCTAAAATTTTTGAGAAACTAATTATTCTCAACTTCAACATTTTCGTACATCTATTATGTCACCCTGCCAGAATGAGTTTTTAAAATATAGATCTACTACCATTAACAAATTGGAGTTAATTAATTCATTTTAATAAGGATCTGCCTTCTGTAATAAATCACTCTCGGGTACTGATGTATGCCGACGATGTAAACCTTTCTTTGTCTGGTACTAATTTTCTATCTGCTCAGAATTTGCAAACTAATCTTGTTTTCTAACTTGGTGTCGAGTAAATTTGATTAATCTTAATTGCAGTCAGGCCAGTTCGGAATTCGTACTCCATTAGGAATTTGCGAAAACGGAATTGCTTGCTATTCTGAAGTACTTAAAGAGTCAAACGTTTACGTTTTTAAAAGTTTTACTTTTTCGCCTGAGGAATGAAAAATTGGAAAAGAATTAGTCAATTTGTTCATTAAATTAAAGTCAAATAGCATTTATAATATTTAATTGAAAAACTTTCTGTAAAAAGGAAGCGAAAACGTGCAAGAAAACGTAGCTGTTCTCGGTTCTGCAATGCCTACTAGAAGACAACTACATAGACTTTTTACTATGAAAACTCGGTTTTGAAAAAGAAAAAACGAAACAATTCCGATCGGAAATCAGAACAGTACTTCGTAAGTCGTTCGGAATTCATTCGTTTTTACTTTTCAACAAGTAAAAATTCTCTAGTCGAGTGTGCCCGACTAAGAGTGTTCACCAACTTGCACTTCAAGCAGTTCAGTGGAAACGCAAGCAAGCAATGCTCTTAACTTGACCAGTGCCTGTAAAACTGTTGCGTCTGCCTGCTGAGACGGAGGTAATTCACTCTTCCATGACTTTGGTGTTTGTTATCCGATTGTAATGAAATTTACGCAGCTGATCAACACTGATAAAACATACATATATGTGTTCCAAAAAGCAAATGTCTTCAAAATTGTGGCTGTGGGAGTTTTTTTCGATTTGCCGACGGACATGGCTAGTTCCTCTCGGCGGTTGATGCTGATCAAGAATATATATAGTTTATATAGTCGGAAATGCCTCCTTCTACCTATTACATACATTTGCAGTACTTTATAACTTCCTTTTTTCCATTTTTAATGGGAACAAGGAGTAAAAACGTACTGAATTCGGAACAGGCCTGTATGTTCTTATTGTTGATTTGGGTATTATTTTAGACTCCAATCTTAAGTTTGACAAGAATATTCAATAATAGAATAACCAAGCATATGCAGTCATTGGCTTCATTAAGCGTTGGTGAAAGTAATTTGACGATTCCTACGTTAATAAATGTTTTTATACCTTACTTGTTCGTCCTATTCTTGAGAATGGATCTTCAATACAAGTATGGTGAGTATACTCTCTTCAAGACAAGTTCCATCAGGACAGAACAGAATTGAAAAAATAAATTTGAAAATTAACAAAAACTTCTTTGAAGATTTTACTCAAATAATGCCAGCAATGAGACGTATCAGCATTGTTTAAACAAATGTGCCGCTGTTGGATGACGAGCAGAAGATCTATTAGCTGATGAAGGTTGATGACGTGGGACAGGCAAGACATTTGTAATTTCGTTGTTTCTGGCAACAATTCGGTCAAGTTCTCAAGTTGCGTTGGCTGTTGCATCATCTGACATCGCTGTACATTGTTGGAAGGAGGAAGAACTGCACTTTCCGCTTTTAAGTTGCCAATGAATCTTCTCACGGATGACAATCCAACGTGGAAAATCACCAAGAACTCTGCAACAGCCAAATTGTTGAAATCATTTGGGATGAATGCACAAACGAGCTTTCGAGGCGGTGGACAGCACCATGAAAGATTTACGAGGTAGTTCTTGACCATTTGGTGGGGCTATGATACTGCTCTTCGGAGGTTTTCGTCAAACGCCTCCCGTCATCCCGAAATCTACTGATGCCGATGAAGTTTATGCATGTCTGAAATCGTCGTCTTTGTGGCGGCATGTCAAGAAGTTAAGACTGATAACGACCATAAGAGTCGCATTGCAGAACGAATTCTCTGAATTCTCGAGACAACTGTTGCATTTGGAAATGGCTTGTTGATGATTCGACTGAATTGATAGCGTTCCACGAAAATTTTTGCGAGTTCACTTCATTGAAAGAGGAACTGATCACTAAAGTGTTCCCCAGCATTGCACGAAATTATAAAAATCTAGATTGAATTCTAGAAGAACAAGGACGTTGATAGCTTGAATTTCATTATTCAAAGTCAAGTCACAGGAGAACTGCATTCGTACAAGTCCTTTAACAGCGTGACCGACGACAATGAATTTTTAAACATTGAGAAGTAGAATGAAAGTATTATTACTCGCTGTTCCTATTAAAAATGGGAAAAAGGGAGTAATTAAGTACTGCAAATGTGTGTAATAGGCAGAAGGAGGCATTTCCGACTATATAAACTATATATTCTTGATCAGCATCAACAACCGAGTCGATCTGGCCATGTCCGTCTGACTGTCCGTCTGACTGTCCGTCTGACTGTCCGTCTGACTGTCCGTCTGACTGTCCGTCTGACTGTCCGTCTGTCTGTCTGTATGAACGCGTCGATATCAGAGATTATTAGAGCTAGAGACACCAAACTTGGCAAGCAGGTTTCTGTATACCATACGCACGTCAAGTTTATTTCAAATTTCAGATACCCCCCACCCCCCCTCGCAACCGAGCAAATTGAGAAAACCTCCCACAGCCATAATTTTTAAGATTTATCTTTGATTTTTGGTACACATATTTCTTTTATCAATGTTAATCAGTTGGGTAAATTTTGTTGCGATTAGATAAATAACACAAAATTTATGGCCGAATCTATAACCCTCGTCTCAGCAGGCAGAAATAACAGTTTGATATGCACTGGACAAGTTCAGTGCGCTGCTTGCTTACGTTGCTGCTAAACTGCTTGAAATGCAAGTTGGGAGCAGGGAGTCTCATAGTCGGGCACACTCGACTAGAGCATCCTAACTTTTTTGACGTTATTTTATTGCTTATTTAAACAAAAATGGCAATTTACTCTCGAATCGTAAGCTAAGCATGACTGAAATGTAAGTCTCCAACATTTTGTGGACTGCGTTTTCCGCAGCGCATTTTCTTCTGACATAAAAAGCAACTCGCAACATTTAACGATCGCGGTAAACGGAGCGTAGCTGATTGTCTCTGCTCGATGTGCTGACCTAAATACTTGCCACCGGCTGATATTTTGTTAACTACTAATATTTTTGTCATCGAATGCAATCGTTTTATTGCCTGATAATTGCCTGACCCTTGTCAAAATTAAAACTAAGAACGAAATTTGGTATATTTTTCAAAGCCAGGACTTCATCATCAAACTCCTTAGACCATCTCTTAATTAATCCAAGATGGCCTTATTAACCATGGTGATGATATCTTGATAAAAGGATGAATCATTGTAAGAGAAATAAAGCTTAACATCGTCTGCATACAGCAGGACTTTGTCATGAGTTATGACGTCTGGGAGGACATTAAAAAAAGCGGTTGAAAAGAAGGGGACCAAGATGACTCCCTTGTGGTACACCAGATGTAACAGCAATTTCATCAGGCAGTGATTGACGGAACAGTACTCTCTCCGTCCTATTAACCAGGTAGTCAGCAAACCATGTTAATAAACTTGGCTGACAGCCAAGCAAATTCAATTTAGTGATAAGGAGGCTGTGGTTCACTTTATCAAGTTCCTTGCTGAAATCCGTAAATACTTTATAGATTATTTTCACAAAGCGATGTTTGCACTGATATTTTTCTTAGAACAGTTACTATTGTCGCCGTAACACCAAAATCTCCATATCGCTCATCTTTATTAGGTTACAGTAATCCGATCCGACCGGTGAAGCTATACAAAAACTAAGAACTGGTTAAAAACTAAACCTCGCATACCATAAGATGGATGGATGTGGCTAACGGGCAGATAAGCTTTTTTATATGCGATACAAATTTCTGATTTTGTTTTTATGTTTTACAACCCACTGGGCAGGAATAAAGTACAATTTCGGCCGGCAAAATGTTGTTGATCTGAGAAAAAGCAAAATATTTAAATTAAACGTACCTTGTGTTCACTTTGGAGTTGGAATTGACAACAATATCTGCAAAGTCTTTTCCTCCAAATAAATGCCAAGTAAATGTCATTTCACACAATGTGTAACTTTGTTGTGATATTGGGAAATGTACAGGAGGGCGTAGGATATCAAGTTTTACATTTGGTGAGCAGAAATGATTGTCAACTATTCGTAGTGGGTCTTCAGAAACGTATATTTGCTCAACTCCGCATTTATCCTTAAATATAGATAAAGAAAAGAAAAAATATAAAGACTAAGATTTTCTATTGTAAAACAGTCGAGAATGCTCGACTACTAGCTGTAAATAAGTAGGATTACATCTATCAAAATTGTATGATAGCAAAAGTTCGAATACATCTTTACATTTTGGTATTTTAAAAAATTGAAACCGAAGAGATACACTAGTTAATGCATTAATTTATGAGTGTATACTTGTAGTGCAAAGATAAAGTATCTTTAAATACATACCACATCTAAAATTCCTTAACATTCTCACGCCTGGAGCCCTGGGGCAAAGCTAAGGAACAAATAAAACAAGAAAGAAAAAACATCTTCAACGTGCCGAAGCTCATATCCGCGGCCTCAATCGCCTGGCTGAACATCGGCAAGTCTCAGAATCAGTCCACAAACAATCAATTTTTGAGATAAATCCAACTCTATTTTTTTTAAGGAACATACTTGATATATTTGGGGGTGTTACAGAAATCTCTAGAAATTTTCGGTTGGTTTGCATTTTTATTCGCTTACAAAAACCGCCGGTGCTCAAATGTTTTGAGATATTTAGTTTTTTGACTTCTGGAAGAGTCACTGAAGCAATTTCAATTTAATTTCAACCAATTGATACCCAAATTAAATATTATAGATGTAAAAAACGTCTTTCAGTTGGTTTCAAAGCTTAAACAAACTTACTAGAAATTTGGTTGACAACACAACAAAAATCAATTTAAACAAGAAATAAATGTTATCTTCGGCGTGCCGAAGATATATACCCTTGCAGAAAAGATTTGCATGAGAAAACTTATTTTTCAACCGATCGTTCCTATGGAAGCTATAAGATATAGTGATCCGATTTTATAAGATATGGTCAACATATGTAGAACGTGCTTTAATTTAGATATAGGGAGTTTGGTCGAGTTATTTTAAAAAAGACACAAGTTTTTCATACCAAAACTTATTTTCAACCGATCGTTCCTATGGCAGCTTTTACAATAGAAAACCGATTTCGATGAAATTTTGTCAACATATGTGGATAGTGTTTGAGCTTAGACATAGTGAGTTTGGTTGAGTTATTTTGAAAAACATAAAATTTTTTTATACAAAAACTTATTTTTCAACCGATCTTTCCTATGGCAGCTATATGTTATAGTCGTCCGATCTGGCCGATTCTGGCTTTTGTACTGCTTGCTCTAGAACTGACTGACTGACTGACTGATTGACTGACTGACAGACAGACATATACAAATTTTTTTTTTTAGACGTCTCCTTCAATGCGTTACACATTTCGGACAAAATTATAAAATGGTCTGCAAGGGTATAAAAAAATGTAAGCAAAGAGGTTTTTTTGAGCTATCTGCATTACATTTTACAAACATTTGACTTGTTCTCATTTATAATTTTTTTGATAGAAAAAAGAGTATATTGGGTTTGTGAAATGTCCGTCTGTCCGTCTGTCCGTATGAACGCACGTTTTTTCCACAGTTTTGAAGCTAGAGCAACCAAACTTAGTATACATGTTGGTATATACCATAGGCAGACAAAGTGTCAAGATCTCCCCCCCACCCCCACCTCTTCCATAACAAACCGCAAAAACCTATATCACCCACAGTTTTATACCTAGAGTAACCAAATTTAGCACAAGGGTTACTTACCACATCCTTGATTGATCTGACAAAAAAAAATTCGTTCTCGCCCACCCCCGCCCCCACAAATAAGCAAAGTCTGTATCTCCCCCACCCCTTTAGCTTGAGTCCCAAATCTTGCAGGTTGAATTCTATTGTCCTATTAAAAAGACGACGTTTTACGTTTTGAGATCACAAAATAATAAAAATGTTACGGATTATTTTTAAAATTAAGGGCAAGATAGTTAAGGTTACAAATATTATTTAGCGTTCCTCGAGCAACAGAAAATTAAGAAAAGCTCTGCAGTGTACCTAATTGTTGAAATTGTTTAAAAAACCTAGATTTTTTATTTTTTAATGTAGAAAGTTTCCTCTTGAACCATGAAGGACGGTAAGAGACAGGATGGCACACAGAACCGATACACACGAATTAAAAGATGAGTTTAAAATTATACTAAAACAAGTAAGAACGTTGCAGTCGGATGCACCCGATTGCGATATACCCTTTTTTAGCCTCTGCAGAGTCAGATGTGGTCGTGGCAATTGTAATTTTGTTGTCATATACAAAGTTTTGTTGCTCTAGCTTCAAGGAAAAAAACCGTGTTCATAAAGACGGACGTATAGACGCACTGACGGACGAACAGCCGAACGGACAGACACACATTTCACAAACACAATATACTCTTTTTTCTTTTTTTTTAAAACATTTAAAAAAAAAAAGAGTATAAAAACAGCTCTACGCGAGGTTAAAGTCTAGGGACGATGCATATTTAAGCCACAAAATTTCTGATATATAATTTTGTGACGAAGTATTTCCTGATTAATATAAGAAATATTTTAAATAATAAAATTCATTTTAAATTCCGCACGTTGCGCAAAAAGATTCAACTTCATTTTATTGTACCTAAGTTACTTTTGTAGTGTGAGCCCAGGTTATTTTGCAAAAAGTAGAAGTAGTATAAATTTAATTAAAATCGGTTAGGCCAATTTCTTTTAAATTGCCTAAATGTACAAAAAAACGTTATTTCACCTGTAGTTTTTCACCTGAGTATTTTAAGAAAAAATTGTCAAGGTATGCTTAAGACCTCTTAAAAATACCTTTCCAATGAAATGTACAACGTATCTGTAGCTTCTTTGGTTGGAAAATTGTGGGAGTTTAAATTCAGAACGCTTCTGTGTTTAAAAAGACCAAAAAGCCACACCGGCGCCAACACTTCCAATTTATAAAATTTTTCCCTTCTCACCTGCTCGCTTTATATCTCATGTAACAGGTGAGTTACCAACAGTTTTATTATGTTCTTTTCTAAGTTAAAGTAATACCTTTCGATCGGTATATAGCTCGATCTGATCGGACGCAAATCTTTCATTCTTGCTGTATATAATGCTAGTCGCCGTTTGCGCACTTCGTGCTGCTTCGTCCCTAGCGTGGACTGCCGTCCACAGTGAGTCGAAATTCAGTAACTACATCTTTGGCGCTGCAAAATGTTTTGTAGCCATACACCTGTTTACTCCCTGTTCCCACTAAAAATGGGAAAAATGGAGTTATTAAGTACTGCAAATGTGTGTAACAGACAGAAGTAGGCATTTCCGACTATGTAAACAATATATATTCTTGATCAGCATCAACAGCCGAGACGAACTAGCCATGTCCGTCTGTCTGACCGTCTGTCTGTATGAACGCGTCGATCTCAGAGACTATTAGAGCTAGAGACACCAAACTTGGCCTGCAGGTTCGTGTATACCATACGCAGATCAAGTTTATTTCAAATTTCGAATGCACCCCCCCGCACCCCCGCAAATCGCAAAAAACTATCACAGCCACAATCAAAGATAAAGCTTTGATTTTTAATACACATATATGTTTAATCAATGTTGATCAGCTGTGTAAATTTCATAGCGACCGGATAAATAACACCAAAGTTATGGAAGAATCTATTACCCCCGTCTCACCAGGCAGGAACACGTTAAGTGCGCTGCTTGCTTGTGTTGCCGCTGAACTGCTTGAAATGCAAGTTGGGAGCAGGGAGTCTCGTAGTAGGGCACACTCGAGTAGAGTATTCTTACTTGTTTTCTGCTAGGGCAAGTATTCTGAACTATTTTGTTTACATCACATTTCTTCACTTTTTCACTTTGTATAACAGTGCATTCAAATATTTCCACACAACTATTTATTAATTGTTATTAGTTTGTATTACTTCTATGTATGTCTTGCAGTATAAACAAGTAAGAACGAGATGTGAAATGCTCTTTTTTAAGCCTCTTTGCGGTGTCAGAAGTTTTGCCATCAGTTTAAATTTGGTTGGGCCAGTTCTGCAAGTTTGGGAGAAACAAACTTTGCTCGATTGCAAAGTCGGGGCTGCTTGCTTCATTCCAAAATCCTTGATAGCGACGTTCCATGGTTTTAAATTCCTAGTGAAAACGTTCACCATGCTAGTCGCTTTTATCGCCAAAGTTATGTGAGAAGAAATCCAAATGCGAGTGTAAAAAGTGAATCTTCGGAGACATGGTCACACCCATTTCTTTGTAGCTGTCAGTTAGGGTTTCTACCATTTTCTTATATTCTGGATTTCTGAAGATTCCAAAAAAAAACAAGTAAGAACGATGCAGTCGGATGCACCTGACTGCGATATACTCTTTTTTTCGCTTCTTTGCAGAGTCAGAAGTGGGCGTGGCAGTTGTATTTTTGATCAAATCTATCAAGTTTTGTCATCAATTTAAATTTTGTTGGGCCTGTTCTACAGGTTTGGGAAAAACAAACATTGCTCGATTGCAAGGGCAGGGGTGGGCGTGGTAAAATTATTTTTATCCAATCTATTTAATAGAGCAATAGAATTCAACCTTCAAAATTTGGGGAAACTAGCTAAAGGGGTGTGGGAGATACAGTTTTTGCTAATTTTTGGGGGCGGGGGTGGGCGTGGCCAAATTTTTTTTAGTCAGATCAATCAAGGAAGTGATTAGTAGCCGTTGTGTAAAATTTGGTTACTGTAGCTATAAAAATGTGGAAGATATAGGTTTTTGAGGTTTGTTGGGGAAGTGGAGGGGGTGGGGGGGAGATCTTGACACTTTGTCTGCCTATGGTATATACCAACATGTATACCAAGTTTGGTTGCTCTAGCTTCAAAGCTGGGGAAAAAAACTGCGTTCATACAGACGGACATTTCACAAACCCAATGTACTCTTTTTTTTTCTTTTTTTTTTAAAAAAAAAATAAAAAAAGGTTATTAAAAAACAGGTAACCACTTTAAAAAGCTTTAGGTGTCTGATAAAGTTGATCTGAATCCCAGTTGATCCCAGTCTCCAAGAAATTTTCTTATTTGGGGTCCTACAAAGATGATTTCGTTTATCTTAGCATCTGACAAATTTGATAATAGTTTTCTCAAAGAAATAGATTTTACAAAGGTTTTGAGAAGTCCTAGTTTAATATGTAACGGTGGCGGAATAATTTTGTCCTTTTCAACGAGTGATTTGCATTGTGTGTTCGTTCAGGCCAATTCTGTCTAAAATAATGATTCTTACATGACTGACTTTCCCATTTATATAAGATTCGCATATATTTTGGAGGTTGTTTATATTTAAATCGACAAATTTGAGGCAAACTCTTTGGTATAGCCGGAAATATCGCAAAAACGAATAAGCCCTTTTTATAATGATATACGAATGAATGATAGCATTTCTTTTTGCCTTTCCCTATCTAGAGATACATACATTTTTCTAAAGCCACTTGCCAAGCCAATTAAAAAACAGAATTTTTTGATTATCTCGAAAACGGTCACACTTTTTTGAAGTTTGACTTCATTTTCGAAATCAACGGGCGATTTTATTTAAAGAATGACTCTAAAATTGCCAAGATCCGAGAATTTTTAGAAATTGTTCTACCCCATCTTATGATAAGCTCACGGCCTCCCCAAAACAGGGCGTGTCACACTTAAAATGAATGTTCTCATTTTTTACATAAGAGCTAATAACTTCATTATTTGTCGATCGATTTTGATGAAATATCCATTATTTTCTTTACAATGAATTAAGCCATATACTAAAAGACAGAAACAAATGTTCAAAGGTTTTTTAATAAACAAGTAAGAATGCTCTAGTCGAGTGTGCCCTACTACGAGACTCCCTGCTCCCAACTTGCATTTCAAACAGTTCAGCGGCACCACAAGCAAGCAGTGCACTTAACTCGTAAAGTGCCTGTCAAACTGTTGTTTCTGCCAGCTGAGATGGGGTTAATAGATTTTTCCATAACTTTGGTGTTATTAATACGAAAATTTAAATAACTATGTAAATGTGTATAATTATATATGTATGCATGTTGTTATATCTATATATATAAAAGAGTTTGTCCTCACTGGCGATTGGTGATTGGCGATTGGCGATTGGTGATTGGTGATTGGTGATTGGTGATTGGCAATCAACGCAGGGCCCAAACCATAAGAGCTAGATGGCTGAAATTTTCACAGTAGCTTAGGCATATACCGAAAGTGAGCACTAAGACCGGATTTTGGCAAATTCGGTCGGGAAATGTAGAAAATTCGCGAAAACCGTTGTATGCAACTTTTTTGTTTATCATCCGATCAGCTTCAAACTTAGTTTCAATTCTCTATAAAAAATAATTTATGACTGCATACCAATTTTTCGGAAAATTCACCCCCCTGGGTGGAAAATGGATAGTCAAGGTTGTATGGGCGAAAGTTGAGTTCCTATGCGATTTGCTTCAAACTCATTTTCAAAGATCTATATGAAAATTCATTAAAAACTGCATACCAATTTTCCGGAAAATTCACCCCCCTGGGTGGAAAGTTGGTGGTAAAAAGGCCAAAGTTGAGTTCTTATGCGATTTGCTTCAAACTCATTTTCAAAGATCTTCATGAAAATTCATTTAAAACTGCATACCAATTTTCCGGAAAATTCACCCCCCTGGGTGGAAAGTGGGTGGTAAATAGGGCGAAAGTTGAGTTTTCATGCGATTTGCTTCAAACTCATTTTCAAAGATCTATATGAAAATTCATTTAAAACTGCATACCAATTTTCCGGAAAAATTCACCTCCCTGGTTGCAAAACATCTCCAATGTCAGCCCTTGCAAGAGACTATGTCTAATGTTGTAATTTATTTATTTATTTGCGAAAACAAGAAAAGACGAAGTATAAAATACACTTGAAATGTTAAACTCATACCACAAAAACATTAAATTTACTATTGAACTGGAAACGGAAGGAAAATTACCATACCTAGATTCAATACTACACAAACAAGGGAACAAATTAAAAATAAAATGGTACAAAAAACCGACGGCATCAGGACGAATACTCAACTTTTACTCTAGACACCCAAAAACAATAATAATGAACACAGCCCTCAACACTATAACAAGAATGCTCAACATAAGTGACAACATATACCACGAAGAAATAAAATGCAATATAAAAGAAATATTAACAAACAACGACTTCCCAATAAATATAATAAATACATTAATACACAAATACACCTCAACCGAACCAAAAACTAACGACAAAGAAGAGCAAAAACAATATAGATCTTTAATATATGTACCACACCTATCCGAGAGATTTAAAAACTCAGATTGCTACGACAAAGACGAAATAAAAATAGCACATAAGCCCACAAATACATTGGGTACATTTTTCAACAACACAAAAAGTAAAATACCGACAACTGACAAAAGCAACGTAATATACAGAATTCCTTGTGAAGGAGACGGACAGAATGAGTGCAACAAAATATATTTAGGTACCACAAAATCCAAATTAAAAACAAGACTATCACAACAAAAATCTAATATAAAACTAATAATTAGTTGACAACTCCACGCCACAAAGAGCGGACGTGTAAAAATCTGTACGTATAGTTATTAAATGTAAATGTAAAATTAAGTTTTGTAAAAATGTTTTTTAAAAATTGTTGTAGATGCCCTGAAGACGGTTATCGAAGATTGCATATATTGATATATTGGTGGAAAAAACAAAAACTTTTGTTTTTTTTTTTTTAAAACGTAGAAAGGTCGCCAACAAACAACATTTATATGAAAATTCAGTTAAAACTGCATACCAATTTTCCGGAAAATTCACATTCCCAGGTGGAGAGTGGGTGGTTAAAAGGCCAAAGTTGAGTTCTTATGCGATTTCTTCCTAACTCATTTTCAAAGATCAATATGAAAATTCATTTAAAACTGCATACCAATTTTCCGGAAAATTCGCACTCCCGGGTGGAAAGTGGGTGGTAAAAAAGCCAAAGTTGAGTTCTCATGCGATTTGCTTCAAACTCATTTTCAAAGATCAATATGAAAATTCACTAAAAACTGCATACCAATTTTCCGGAAAATTCACATTCCCGGGTGGAAAGTGGGTGGTAAAAGGCCAAAGTTGAGTTCTTATGCGATTTGCTTCAATCTCATTTTCAAAGATCAATATGAAAATTCACTAAAAACTGCATACCAATTTTCCGGAAAATTCACATTCCCGGGTGTAAAGTGGGTGGTAAAAGGCCAAAGTTGAGTTCTTATGCGATTTGCTTCAATCTCATTTTCAAAGATCAATATGAAAATTCACTGAAAACTGCACACGAATTTTCCGGAAAATTCACATTCCCGGGTGGAAAGTGGGTGGTGACAAGGCCATAGTTGAGTTCTTATGCGATTTGCTTCAAACTCATTCTCAAAAATCAATATGAAAATTCATTAAAAACTGCATACCATTTACATTCCCGGGTGGAAAGTAGGTAAA
This sequence comes from Hirtodrosophila cameraria, assembly GCA_949708635.1. Taxonomy (NCBI): domain Eukaryota; kingdom Metazoa; phylum Arthropoda; class Insecta; order Diptera; family Drosophilidae; genus Hirtodrosophila; species Hirtodrosophila cameraria. The sequence goes on from OX453089.1 coordinate 38,168,161, forward strand.
AAGTAGGTTAAAACTGCAACTGGAAAATTTACCCTGTTGGGTAGAAAACTGTTGGTTAAGGTTGAAGGAAGTTACATTTTTGTGCGAATATGATTTTATACGGGGCGTAGCACCGCACGCCGGGAAATGCTAGTATATACATAAACGCATATGCCAATGGCTAGCATATAAATATGTATGTAAAGAGGTTGGCCGCGCTGAGCAGGATTTAACAGCAGGCTAACAGCTGTTAAGATTAGCAGAGTGGCAGTCAGTTGGAGTCAGTCGCGGAGAGAGATCGATATTCAGTCGGAAGCAGAGATCGAAAAAAGTTGTAAAGTTGTAACCGCCGTGAATGCAGATCGATATTGTGTAGAAGCCGTTTAACGTTGTCTTGCTGTCAATCAAATTTATCTTTAAATTACATACATTACATAATAATTAGTTTTAGTCCATATTACACACACAACTATTCAATAAATAATATTGTTAATAATAAAAACATTCATATTTGGGGGCTCGTCCCAACAAAGTGCTGGATTACGAACGAAGTTGCCGGTGCCAAAAGTTTTAAATATTAATGCGTTATATTTAATATTGATAGTGAAAAAAGATGCAGGCCAACGGCGAAGAATTTCATCATACTTGAAATTCGGTTTACGTGCAGCGTGAGAGTGTACAGACGAAAAGAGAGAAGAGTTATTTTGGATTATGGTAAAAATTCATGGAGAGGCAGACCAGAGCTAAAGCAGCCACGAAAAGCGGAAAGCAGACACCGATAGTCAAGAAAACGAAAACACAGAAAGAGCCACAAGAGAAGAGACAACAGTATACACGTTTCGGTGCGCATACAACGATGCCAGTTCAAGAAAACGTAAACAAACCAGAGGCGTCGAACGAAGAACGGGCAGTAGGTCCAGATTTATCGCTATGCAACAACAAGGTGGTCGAAAACAATTTCATGTTGAAGCAGCTAGTGCAGCTATTGACCCTCAAAATTCAAACAGACGAAGTTGTTGGAAGTGGTTCGAAACTGGTTGTTGAGAATTTTTCGAAAATAATTCCGGATTTTGATGGCGAAAATATTCCAGTGCAGTAGTGGTTTACTAATTTCCAGCTAAACGCCGAAGCATATGGATTAAACGACAAGCAGAAATATGTCCAGGCACGCGCTAAAATGACGCGCACTGCGAAACTGTTTTTGGATGCCACAGCAACATATGAACACGAGGAGCTACGTCGTTCGTTGGTGGAAGAATTTCAGCGCGTGAATGTGTGTAGTGCGGATGTGCATAAGGAATTGGCTGATCGGGTCAAGAAAGCGGAAGAAAGTTTCCACGAATATATGCTCCAAATGAAGAGCATTGCATCGAGCGGAAATATTGACACAGAATCGGTAATTCGTTATATTGTGCGGGGATTGAAACTTAAATCGGATTTTAAATACAACCTATATCAGTGTAAATCGTATAAAGTGCTGAAAGACACGGTGTACGACAGCGTGATTGAAACTGAGCTTTCAATCAAATCGTAAAACAGTGCGAAACGAAGGTCAGCAGCAACAACACCGTTTCGAGAAGAAGCTGCATTGTTTCAACTGTGGCGCTACGGATCATATTCGTAAAGATTGTACAGCGGATATGAAGTTTTTTCGATGCAACGAAAATGGACACATGGCAAAAAACTGCGCGAAGCAAGGCTGTAAGGCTGCCCGTTTTCAACAAGATCATTTTGTGGGCAAGTTTGCATTGACTTCAACGGCCGCTGGATTTGAGCTTTCTCCCCAGCTGGGGGACGGAACTTACAACATGAATCAGTTAAGTATATATAACGTTGTCGAGATAAACACTGATGCCGATATAACTTCACAGTTCAAGCACGAGGTGCAACAGATGATCTAGAGCTATAAGCCGGTGGAAGCAGTTACGAAGTTCAAAATCAAGCTGAATATTGTGCCAGACGAAAATATCGTCCCCTATCGAAACACACCAAGTCGTATTGCTGTTGCTGAGACGGAAGCTGTAGACAAGCAGATTGACGAGTGGCTCAACGCTGGCAACATAAGGCCATCCTCGTCGAATTTTGCTAGGTGCATTGTGGTCGTCAAAAAAAAAGATGGGACCAATCGAGTCTGCGTAGACTTTCGCAAACTCAACAAGATGGTTTTGAAGGATTGTTTTCCAGTACCTGTGTTCGATGGGGTTATGGAAAAATTGCAGAGCGTTAAATACTTTACAGTAATGGACTTAGAGAACGGTTTTTTTCACGTCGAGATTGAAGAAGACAGCAAAAAGTACACAGCGTTTGTGACAAAACGTGGCCTATTCGAGTTTAACAGAGTGCCTTTTGGGTTCTGCAACTCCCCAGCTGTTTTCATCCGCTACGTAAACCATGTGTTCCAGAGTCTCATTAATGATGACGTGCTAGATCTGTACATGGACAACATAGTTATGCACGCAGATACAGCCGGTAAATGATGGGCCAAGATGAAGAAAGTTTTCAATGTATCAGCAGCATGTGGTCTCCAAATAAAATGGAAAAACGCCGGTTTCTACAAACCTCAATCAATTTTCTGGGACACACCAAAGAAGAGGTCCGAATCAAGCCCGGCAAGGAGGAAACTAATGCCGTCAGCTGATTTCCGGTGCCGATAAACATCAAAGACGTTCAGTCGTTCTTGGGCCTGACGGGATTTTTTCGTAAATTTATTCAAGGTTGCTCACAAATTGCCAAGCCGCTGACAAACCTGTTGCGTAAGGATACGGCGTTCAAATGGAATTCGCCGAGCTCAGCGCTGTTCGCCAGCTGAAGGATGCTCTAACCACAGAGCCGGTACTAAGGATTTACAACAGAGATGCAAGTACAGAAATACACACTGATGCATCAAAAGATGGATTCGCTGCTGCGCTGCTGCAACGGTTTAATGGTCAACTCTACCCCGTGTTATATTGGAGCAAAAAGTCAACGGAAGCAGAATCTCGTCAGCACAGCTATGTGCTAGAGGCCAAAGCAGTTTTCTTGGCATGTAAGAAGTTTCGGCAGTATTTATTAAAAATGCCGTTTAAGCTGGTAACTGATTGCGCTGCATTTAAACAAACGCTGAGCAAGAAGGATGCAGCATGCGAGGTGGCACAATGGGTCGTGTACCTGCAAGACTTCGATATGGAAGTAGAGCATCGAGCTGGCGATCAACTTAAACATGTGGATGGTCTCAGTCGATACCCTCAGATGGTCATGCTGGTATTATCGGAAGTCTCAGCACGCATTAAAAGGGCGCAACAAGCAGATGAAATGGTACAAGCAGTGTCAGAAATACTCACCACACGTGCATATGATGACTTCAAAATAAAAGGTGGGCTGTTGTTCAAGGCTGTGGGAGGTATAGATCTAGTAGTGATACCTTAACTCATGGAGAAGGAGGTGATCACCGATGCGCACAACGTGGGACATTTTGCGGTTCAAAAGATAATGCATACCGTACAGCAGAATTTTTATATACCGCATTTAGAGAGCAAAGTGCAGCTGGTTATTAACAATTGCGTCAAATGCATTATACACAACAAGAAAACTGGCAAAAAGGAAGGGTATATGCATATTATTGAAAAAGGAGCAATTCCGCTGCAAACGCTGCACCTAGGCCCAATGGACACCACTACGAAGTAAATTTTCGCCATGGTAGATGCATTCTCAAAATTTGTTTGGTTATACCCGACCAAAACAACAAGCTGTGAAGAAGTCCTCAGGAAGCTAACGGATTGGGCGGCAGTCTTCGGTAGTCCATCTCGGATAATCAGCGAACGTGGAGCGGCGTTTACTGCGGGAATTTTTAAACAGTACACTAAAGCTAACGGCATTGAGCACATCTGGAGTACCACTGGAGTCCCAAGAGGCAATGGTCAAATTGAACGCGTTAATCGATCGGTACTGGCAATTATCTCAAAGTTGTCGTCGGATGAATCTACAAAATGGTTTAAGTTTGTTCCACTAGTACAAAAAGCCATAAACAGTACTGTACATGCCTCACCGTTCGAATTGATGTTCGGAGTAAAGATGAATAACGTAGCTGAGGACCGTATTAAGGAGATACTCGAAATGGAAATGTTAGACAATTTTGACAACGAGAGACAGCAAATGCGAACAAATGCAAAAGCAGAGATTTTTAAAGCGCAAGCAATCTATCAGAAACAATTTGATAGTTCGGCGCACGCAGTTTGTAGCAGGAAGAAAGTTGGCAAGCGAATACCTTGGTCCTTACGAGGTAACTAAAGTGAAGCGCAATGGGCGCTACAATGTTCGGAAGGCTGCGGATGTGGAGGGTCCGCTCAACACGGCTACTAGCTGCGACAATATGAAACTTTGGAAGTATGCAGTTGACAATGAGGACCCATGGTCATCGGGGACCGATGAATAGATCAGGATGGCCGAATGTAAAGAGGTTGGCAGCGCTAAGCAGGATTTAACAGCAGGCTAACAGCTGTTAAGATTAGCAGAGTTGCAGTCAGTTGAAGTCAGTCGCGGAGAGACGTCGATATTCAGTCGGAAGCAGAGATCGGAAAAAGTTGTAAAGTTGTAACCGCCGTGAATGCAGATCGATATTGTGTAGAAGCCGTTTAACGTTGTCTTGCTGTCAATCAAATTTATCTTTAAATTACATACATTACATAATAATTAGTTTTAGTCCATATTACACACACAACTATTCAATAAAGAATATTGTTAATAATAAAAACATTCACATGTAGGTACGTATGTACACACATATGCCTGCCCTGCCATTTTGCAGTTGCATTTTCTCAGCGTGGCCACTGTCAAAATGTGAAGATGTTGCATCTTAGCATTTTGCAATACTGCCCGTTATACCAATAAGATTTTAGCCTGACTACATCTAATTTGCACATTAGCTTGTGTACACCTTACTTATTTTGTAAGCATTATAAAATAAAATAAAATATTCTTGCTGAAATAAAATATCGTATTGGGTCTAGTCGATACTTCGCATTGATACGTATCGATGTATCGATGAGCTTCAACCATCTCTGTCTTGTGGCTGCGATTTTTCTAAAGTTTAACGTGCGTCGTCGTCAGTCGATTTTTAATTTAATATTTTTTGTGATTTTTAACGTTTTTAACAATAATAAGTATTTATCACAACAGTGACATCCAAGCATATATATTTAATGATTTTGATCGTCTTTGTTGCTCAATTTCACGAAAAGTATAATATAACAATACATTTTTGGCGGCTTTTTACTCCCTGTTCCCATTAAAAATGGGAAAAAGGGAGCTATAAAGTACTGCAAATGTGTGTAACAGGCAGAAGTAGGCATTTCCGACTATATAAACTATATATATTCTTGATCAGCATCAACAGCCGAGACGAACTAGCCATGTCCGTTTGTCTGTCTGTCTGTCTGTATGTCTGTCTGTCCGTCTGTCCGTCCGACCGTCTGTATGAACGCGTCGATCTCAGAGACTATAAGAGCTAGAGACACCAAACTTGGCATGCAGGTTCCTGTATACCATACGCAGATCAAGTTTATTTCAAATTTCGAATGCACCGCCCGAACCCCCGCAAATCGCAAAAGACTCCCACAGCCACAATTTTAAAGATACAGTTTTGATTTTTGGTACACATAAATGTAGTATCATTACACATATTGTTGTATCAATATTGATCAGCTGTGTACATTTCATCACGATCGGCTACCCCCGTCTCAGCAGGCAGAAACAACAGTTTGACAGGCACTGCACAAGTTGAGTGCGCTGCTTGCTTGTGTTGCCGCTGAACTGCTTGAAATGCAAGTTGTGAGCAGGGAGTCTCTTAGTCGGGCACACTCGACTAGAGCATTCTTATTTGTTATAATTATAATTACTAATTATAATAATTAATTATTTATTAAATTTTCTGCCTCCTTTTGGCCTCATTCGTTTCACTCGTTAAATTTACTACAACAATCAAGCCAGCTGTTGTCAGTGATGTGCAGCTTGCGGCAAACAAACTGGAAACAAACTCAAACTAGGCACGGAATTTCACGATTTCCAGAGCACGCAAAAAAGAAAACGGTCAATTTTATTGAAGTCGATAATCGGAAAGTTCAACCGAAAACCGGAGCATGGTTAGAACTAACATTTTCTTTATTATAATTATTTTAAAGTAGACTACATTTTTTATAGAAACATTTGACAATAAATAGCTTATAGGGTGGGTCAGGTGAAGGCGAGGGAGTTTTTACATTTTATATAAAAGTCAGAGATGAACGATGGAATTGTAGCTGCCGTCTTTTCGGTGTAGCAGTATGCAAAAGGAAACCCAAAAAAAACGTCTTAAGGATGTTGACAAATAGATTGCAATCAATGATATGTCATATCAGATCACCTTAAACTTACTTATGTCACTTAATTCTTTCTTCATAAGAAAATATGGCTTCTTTTTTAGAAATAAATTGACGATATATGTAAGTATGCTTACCATAAAAAAAATGTCCTCATCATGAATTACATGGAAGTCTTTTTCCTCTAATGCCGGTGCGTTTGTTAATGTTGCTAAAAGCTCGGCTTGGACTTGTGGTAACGAATTTTCTGATTTTTCCTGGTTAGAATATGATTGAAGCATTACGTTTGTTTCAAAATCTAAAATTTTGTAGGCATCCAAATTATTGTCGTATTTATATGATGCACTTTGTGAGTTCTCAACCTTATTATAATTTATTTGCTTTGTTTCTTTTGCATTGTTTGAAAACTTAAATTTGTGAGTTATTTCAACATCTCTTACTGCATCGGCCATTAGATTATTTATATGTGTTTCTTCACTTTTACGGCTTGAATTTGTTGCAGGACTATCAGTAGAAGTCACAGGTTCGACTTTATTCTTATCTATTGACTTCAAATCTTTATCGTTTGCTATATATGCGATAAGTTGTGCTAATGCGTCAGCCGAGTCAAAACACGTTTTTAAATGCACATCATGAATTGCAGATCGTAAATCAATATTAGGATATGATTTATTCTGATCATTTAGACGTAAAGAAATATTAAGTAGTCCGACCGTCAGTATTGGAACTAATCCATTACATCCTGTTGGAGAATTGGTTTCATTTAACTCGTTGGCGCAATTACCCTTAAAACAGAAATACATAAAAAACTATAATTATTTATTTATAACAGTCGACACAGGAAAAAATTAAAATGTGCAGTATTTAAAATTAAAGTTACAAATATTTTTAAAATTAATGTAATATTATTATCTCCCAAAAAAATATTAACTGGAGGTATTTTAACTTCAAAAATGTATCCGTAATTTATTGCAAGGATTGGGGAAAACCCCGATCAGACCAAGAAGTTAATGGCAGACGAAAAAATAAGAAGAAAAAAATATATATATAAAATAATGTAGTTTTGCACACAAGATACACAAAATAAACATAAGGATATCAAGTTTTTATATGTCCAATAAACGTTATGTGTCAGATAAGCTCAACAATAACCCAAAACCCTTTGCCTAAGATAAGAGCTATGTCGCTATGTAAAACCAGCTGATAACATATTTGTGGAGTGAGCCGGTCTGCTGTACCATATCAGATAGTGAAGGATGTTTTTGTTATTATCTAAAAACACACATTTAGTTTGGGGATCCAAATAGAATCATTTCGGCTTTCCTCTTAGTTGCTAGATACGCGAAGATTGAATGCACTCAAATACGAAGGTTGAATAATTGTGGCTGAAGAAGTTTTTAATACTCTTTTTTCAAGCAGTGGATATTGTATATTGGGTTTGTGAATTTTCCGTCCGTCCGTCCCATGTGAACGCAGTTTTTTCACAGTTTTAAAGCTAGAACCAAACCAAAACAAACTTCGTCCGTCCGTCTGTCTTTATGATTGCAGTTTTTTTCCACAGTTTGAAGCGAGAGCAACCAAACTTGGTATACATGTCGATATATAACACATTCAGACAAAGTGTCAAGACCTCCTCCCCAACCGCACCCCCTCCTTCACAAATGGCAAAAACCTACTATATATCTTCCACCAAATTGGACAGAAATGCTTATGACCACATCCTTGATTGCAAATGAGCAAAGTCTGTATATCCCACACCCCTTTATCTAAAATCACAAAATTTGGCAAGTTGACTTTGGCACAAAGGCGTACGAGCACTTGCGATAACGGGAAAACACGGGTCCTTCCTCTAGGGTGGGCAGTTGCGTGCATGGAGTTTCGAAGTCGGGTACAATCGACTAGAGCCTTCTTACAACATGTTTTTTTTACACCCTGTTGCCATTAAAAATGGGAAAAAGGGAGATATAAAGTACTGCAAATTTGTGAAAGAAAGAGGCATTTCCAACTATATAAACTATATATATTCTTCATCAGCATCAAAAGCCGAGTCGATTTAGCCATGTCCGTCTGTGTGTCCGTCCGTCTGTCTGTCCGTGTGTCCGTCTGTCTGTATGAACGCGTCGATCTCAGAGACTATTAGAGCTACCGACACCTGTTCCTGTGTACCATACGCAGATCAAGTTTAATTCAAATTTCGTTTGAGCCCCCCCGGACCCCCGCAAATCGAAAAAAACTCCCACAGCCACAATTTTAAAGATAAAGCTTTGATATTTGGTACACATATATGTTGTATCAATGTTGATCAGCTGTGTAAATTCAACACGATCAGATAAATAGCACCAAAGGTATGGAAGAATCTATTACCCCCGTCTCAGCTGGCAGAAACAACAGTTTGACAGTCACTTTACAAGTTAACTGCGTTGCTTGCTTGTGTTGCCGCTGAACTGCTTGCAATGCAAGTTGGGAGCAGGGAGTCTCGTAGTCGACTAGAGTATTCTTACTTGTTCTGCTTATGTTTATCTATAATTATTCTAGCTCTTTTATAAGCTATTACTTATCTAAATTTCGATTCTCTTGAATAATCCTGTATGTTATAAAGTGGATCTATTGAAGTGGTCTGAAAAATTAGATGTGCTAAATATTAACTCATAGGGACAATAGTTATGTACCGTGGATGGTGTAGTATTAAAGCAATAAACAAAATATTGGAGCCATACGTCCCAATCAGTTTTATCAACTGATATATATGAACGTATGTACTTATTAAGCGTTCTATGGCCTTTTTCAACATTACCAACTGTTTGATGATGGTGTGCTGTAGATGTTATATTATCTATTTTTATACTCTTTTTTTAATTTAAAAAAAAGAAAAAATTAAAAAGAATATATTGCGCTTGTAAAATGTCCGTTCGTCTGCCTGACTGTCCGTCTATATCCATAGTTTTATAGCTAGAGTAACCAAATTTAGCACAAGGGCTACTTATCACATACTTCATTGATCTGACTAAAAAAAATTTGGCCACGCCCACCCCCGCCCCCACAAATAAGCAAAGTTTGTATCTCCCACACCCCTTTACCTAGAGTCCCCAAAATTTGCAGGTTGAATTCTATTGCCCTATTAAATAGATTGGATAAAAATAATTTTGCTACGCCCACCCCCGCCCTTGCAATTGAGCAATGTTTGTTTCTCCCAAACCTGTAGAACGGGCCCAACGAAACTTACATTGATGGCAAAACTTGAAAGATTTTACCAAAAATATAATTGACACGCCCACTTCTGACTCTGCAAAGAGGCGAAAAAAAGAGTATATCGCAGTCATGTGCATTCGACTGCAACGTTCTTACTGGTTCAATATTTTCATATGTCATTTTTTACTGAATTTTTATATTCTGTACGCATGTCCGTTATGAACATCTTCATTGGACCGTACTTAAGCATAAAAGATTTAAATATAGCTTTAGCGACAGTTGTTGCGTTGTTATTTGGGATCGGAATGGCAACAAGATATTTTGTTAAATCACAAATAAGTGTAACTGCATACTTGTTACCATTCTCTGATCTTGGTAATGAACCTATAGTGTCAACAAAGAACACAGAGGTGTCTTTGTGTGTTTTGTTGTTTTAGCTTTTTAGCATTTCGGACAATTACGTATGTACTTTGTTATATAAAGTGTCATATTTTTGCAGTAGTAATATCTTTTTTTTTCTTAATGTTCTAGTAATGCCATTGTGACGACCTTGAATTGGATCATCATGGAATGTAGACATTATAGCTTCTTTTTCTTTTTCATTTTCTTTTTGGGTTACCGGCCTTAATAGCGTTACTGCCTCTTATAGCGTCTTGCGCTATCGGGATCTGTGGGTACTAGATAGTTTTAAATTACGTTATATTTTTTGTCATCTGGTAAGATACCTTTATCAGTAAACTTGTGACCAAGAAAAGTCACTTCATGCATGAAGAATGAGCATTTGTCTGGGTGTAATTTAAGGTTGTATTTCCTGCCTAAATCATCCGAACAACCGATGACTGTCATCCATGTACAAAAATGCTTGAGAAGGATCCAATCCAGAGAAGGCTATGGTCATCATTCTTTGAAAAGAATTTGGTGCTATCTTGAGACCATATGGTAATCGTGTGAAACGATATGAGCCATTGTTAGTTGAAAGCCATTGTTCTTGATTTGTATTTTTATTCTATTTGGTGAAAACCAGACATTATATCTAGGCAAGAGAAGTATTTTGCTCTGCCTAGTTGGCTAAGAATATCATCTATTCTTGGAAGCGGAAATTTATCGGATAAAAGTTTTTTATTGATTTGACGATAGTCTATAATTAATCGCCATCTTTTGGTTTCTGAACCTGGTAGACCTTTTTTGGGTACCAACAGTAAAGGCCTGTTATATTCTGGGACTGATGGTTCTACTATTTTGTCTTGAATGAGCTTGTCTACTTGTTTTATTATTTCTTCATTGTGAGTATGAGGTATTCTGTAATTTTTAATGTTCACTGGTTCTGTATCTTTCAATCTTAACTCTTGTTTATACAAATTATTTGTTGTTATTGATTCGGTGTGTAATCCGAATATGGCTGTATACTTGGTGCAAAGACCTTTTCATTTTGTTTTGAATAATGGCGAAAAGTTTTTTGTTAATTTTTCCATAACGAAGTTTTGCCATTCCTAGCAAATTTCATTTTGATTGAATCTGTAGTATTTAATATTCGGACAAATGTATTATTGTGATTAGAAATTGTATATCCTATAAAAATTCCTTTATCAATTTCTTGGTTCGGAATTAATATGTTATTTGTTATTGAAGATAACTTGATTTGACGGACGACTGTGGATCTGGCTGGTAATATTGTGGCATTATTGTCACAAGAATGAATTATTGGAATTGTTAACGGATAGTTTAGGTTATTCGGACGAAGTATTAGGGAATCACTTGTTTGTGTGAAATCTAATTGACAATTCTATTTTTTAATGAAATCTACTCCTATTATGCCATCACTAGGTATTGGCAAATTTTGTTCGACTAAATGGGAGTCCTGATGAATTATATATTTACCAGTAGTGAGCTCTATGTATGCTAACCCTTTTGGAAATATTGAGCCTTCGCCAACTCCTGATATTTGTGTTTAATACTTGTATTTATATTATAGAGCGTGTCGACATTTTTTTTAAGTATTGAGGTGTCTGCACCAGTTTCTAATAACAGGGTTACTGTTTTACCTGTATTTTAATTTTTATAAATATACTGAAGTAAAGATTGATTGTGTGTACATTAATTATTGGTTTTGAATACCTGAAGGGGTCTGTTGGTTTCCGAGTTACCTTGAGTAACTCGAACATTGAAATTTCTATTATTGTTATTTTCGTTATTACCGCGGTTGGAATTGTTCCTTCCTCAGCTGTAACCACGGGAATTTCCTCTGAAATTTCCTCTATTGTTCTTATTATAGTTAGCATTATAGTTACCGCGGCCATTGCCTTTACCTCGATAGTTACTGCGGTAATTATTGCCTTTATAGTTTCTACCTCGCTGGTATAATACTGTACTGACATTTCCAGTCATTTCAGTGCTGCAATGGATGTGCATTAAGGGACTGAAAGGAGTCTTAAAGGCTTCCATATATTTTTGTTCGAATTCATTAATCGTAATGAATTCGCTATATTTTTGTAATAAATCTAATGCTCTTATATGGAAGTTGAAGTCTTTTGTGTAAGTAAATCTTATAATCGAATCTAGATTCATTCTTATTAAAAAGATTTTGTTTTTTTTTTTTATTGTTGTTTCTGTTTTCTTAATATTATTTCAATTTCAGCTAGACCAAATATAAAAGAAATGATGATTAAATGGCAAATGAAGAATTTATTTGAAATTCTATTTTCATCCATTTTTATTTGGATTTGTGAAATGTCCGTCCGTCCGTCTGTCTGTCCGTCTGTCTGTCCGTCTGTATGAACGCAGGTTTTTTCCTCAGTTTTGAAGCTAGAGCAACCAAACTTGGTATACATGTTGGTATATACTAGACATCTGCATGAGTGGCAAAAAAACCGCAATCGAGTATACAACGCTTAAATTGAGTTGAATGAATATGAATGCAAAGCGGTATGAGTATGAGTGAGTGAGTAGGGCTCCCGTTAAGCTCGACGCACAAAATAAAGAAGATGAGTATGAATGAGTATAAGTGAGAATGAGAGCAACAGTTTCGAATGTATTCGAGTTGCACAGCGGTTGTTGTTGTTCTTTCGTTGTGCAAACAGAAAAGAAATAAGCGAAAAAAGAATATCATATATTGCATTTGAATATTTATTTTACTTATAACTATTTCTTATAAATATATGTATCTATACATTTAACTTATGCTTGAATGTAAAAACATTATTTTATTAATGTTTTCTGAATTTGTTGCAATTAAACAGCGTCTTTCCGTTATCAAATTTCTGGCGTTTGAGAACGTTCTCTCTGATGCCGCGCTGCTCGCGCTGATGCGTTTCGACGATACAAGCGAAATAAACACACAAAATATGTATATCATCACTTGAGTGATTCGAATGTTTTCAGCTGCCCAGAATAACTCATTCTGTATTGCGCAGTATTTAGTTCCACTCAATTCGCATTGTATAAGTATCGAAATATACTTCTACTCATACACATTCACTCATGGCGTGCCTCATACTCACTCAACTCAATTCAATTCGAATGCATTCAGTTAAACGTACGTTGTGAGTGAAGCCATGCAGCTCTCTAGTATATACCATAGTAAGACAAAGTGTCAAGATCTCCCCCCCACCCGCACCCCTTCCCCCACGAACGGCCAAAAACTATATCTTCCACAGTTTTAGAGCTAGAGTAACCAAATTATGCACAAGAGCTACTAATCACTTCCTTGATCGATCTGGTAAAAAAAAAGTTGTCCACGCCCACCCCCGCCCCCACAAATGAGCAAAGTCTGTTTCTCCCACACCCCTTTAGATAGAATCACCAAATTTTGCAGCTTGAATTCTGTTGCCTTATTAAATGGATTGGATAAAAATAATTTTTCCACGCCCACCCCCGCCCTTGCAATCAAGCAATGTTTGTTTCTCCCAAACCTGTAGAACAGGTCCAATCAAATTTAAATTGATGGCAAAACTTGAAAGATTTGAGCAAAAATACAATTGCCACGCCCACTTCTGACTCCACAAAGAGGCGAAAAAAAGAGTATATCGCAGTCGGGTGCATCCGACTGCAACGTTCTTACTTGTTATTTATATTAATTTGTTTTGTATAGTCCGTCTGCTCTGCTTTGATACTTCTTCTTTATTTTCTTTGTAGTATGCATTGAATATACTTTTACTTTGCTATTGTACTTACTGATACTACGGTTATTATGATCAAGAGAATAGCAATATATCAATTTCTCGACTTTTGCCTCATTTGAGCCCATTTTATTTAAATTTTAATTGTGTAAAAAAAAAAAAAAACTTTTTCCAAATTATTGAGAATTTTTTCTTTTTATTCTTTGGGCAATGGTTTGCAATGTTTGCAAGAATACTCGCAACAGGGCTCGTAAAGTGGACCTTTACAGTCGTAAAAACATTTAGGAATGTCTAGCTCCTTGTGGCTGTGAGAAATATTGTTCAAAACGCCTTGCGGCGGAGAGACGTGATTTTATTTTGTATTCACGATAAATGTGAATTTGCATATAGCCCTGCCTACTGAAGCTAAACACCCATGGGATCCCGCTAGTCTTTACAAATTATATCTTTACATTTCATTTTGGGAATTTTACAATTTTAAGACATTCTTAGTTTATAAAGTATTTTAATTTTTTTTTTATATATATTATTTCTTTGATTTTAAATTAAATTAAATAACACAGCCAACAGCCAAACAGTTAAAATAAATACACGCTCAACTAAGTGATTAAAACTATATGTATTTAATGTAATGTAATTGTAGCAGCGGTTGCACACTGTGCACGCAATTGTAATTCAGTCTAATTTACAGGCGGTTTTATCTCCTATAAGGAGAAATACAATATAATGAACTTAAAATTAAATTACTTACGCTTCGTTGCGTTCTACCCTTTCGTTCACAATGTCGATTATAAATCAATTGATCTTACAATTAAATAGTTCATTCGATATATCTATATTTCACGTTAAACAAGGTTGCCAAGGGGCATCAAAAATTTTAAATGTAAACAAACAATATAGTCGTTAAATATTTTAAATGTTAACTTAAATGCTTAAAATCGCTACAACATATATTTATTTAATTAATTAATTCAATGATGTGCATTCACTGTAACGTTTCCATTGGTCCGGGAGAGGACAATACCGGTGCTGGCGCACAGGTGTTTGTGGTTGATTTGTGTGTAATTCCCACGCTGGCGAAGTGAGCGGTCTGCCTACCTCGCTCATCTCATTTTAAATTCCAGCGGCGGCAAAGTTGGAGGTATGCCCATCTTGCATTTGTAAAAAAATGTTCTGCTTTTTGTTTTTTTTTTTTTTTATTGTAATATTGTTATTTTGGCTCAGATTCTACTTTACAGTTTGAAGTATTTTTTGGGCCCATATGTTTGTTCTCTGCAGATAATGTTTGTGCGTTCTTTGCTGTATTATACATAAGTGGAGGATTACGTATGTGCGCGTAAGCCACTGCAACTAAGTGTTACAATGTTGAATTGTTATATGCATATATGTATTGTATACACTACACTAGCCATGACCCTAGGTCTGTCCGTCTGTCTGTATGAACGCGTCTATCTCAGAGACTATAAAAGCTAGCGACACCAAAATCTGGCATACAAATTCCTGTATTATACTCTTTTTTTAATTTTTTTGAAAAAAAAAAAAAGAAAAAAGAGTATATTGGGTTTGTGAAATGTCCGTCCGTCTGTCCGTCTGTATGAACGCAGCTTTTTTCCACAGTTTTGAAGCTTAAGCAACCAAAATTGGTATCTTACCATAGTAAGACAAAGTGTGAAGATCTCCCCCCAACCACCACCCCTTCCCGCACAAGCCGCAAAAAACTATATCTTCCACAGTTTTACATCTAGAGTAACCAAATAATTTCACCACTGCCACGCCCGCCCTCGTAATCGATCAAAGTTTGCTTCTGTCAAACCTTATTATTATTTTGTTTTGCACAAGTTATAACATGAAACAAATTCATTGTATTTGAAATTTGTTATGCATTTTTTTTGTTTGTTTTAAATTTTTCATCAAAGTTTTTTTGTTAACTTTTTCACTTTTTGTGTCACTTGTGTCATATATGACAACTGTCACGGTCGCCATGTAAAGATGAACCATGTATATTTGTAAATGTGATCTTGGTCTGTCCATTTGCCTGTTTTTATTGAGAATAATCTTAGCCTATATTCAAAGAGTATAGTTAGGCTGAGCTGGGCTGTCGGTGACGCCGGCAGCGGCAGCGCTTATATATATGTACTTAATTCTATTGGCTGCAGCAGCAGCGAAGTTATGTGTTTACTTATATATCTACGCTTATATATATGAACAGACGCTGGCATCAGTGGCTGAGCGCTGAGCGGGAACAAGCCTGTATACAATGTGTGCCTTTGGTCAGATTGATTATGTTAAATGCTTACGCTGCACTTCCCACGTTTGGTGAGCTCCATATTCATAAGTGGAGGATCACGTATGTACACGTACAACAACTGGTTTGGTACACACATATTGATATTATCACGATCGGGTAAATAACACCAAAGGTTTGGAAGAATCCGTCTCAGTAGGCCAAAACAACAGTTTGACAGGAACTGGACATGTTAAATGCGCTACTTGCTTGTGTTGCTGCTGAACTGCTTGAAATGCAAGTTGGGAGCAAGAAGCCTCGTAGTGGGGCACACTCGACTACATTCTTACTTGTTTTATACTCTTTTTGTAAATCACTGGAAAAACTGCTGAAATATTTCCAGTTTTGCCATTTATTTAAGTTTGGTTGGGCCCTTTCTACAGATTTGGGAGAAACAAACTTAGCTCGATTGCAAGGGTGGGGGTGGGAGTGGCAAAATTATTGTTATCCAATCTATTTATTATAAAAATTTGATGATTCTAACTAAGGGAGTATGGGAGATACAGACTTTGCTCATTTGTGGGGGCGTTGGTGGGCATGGTCAAATTTTTTTTGTCAAAACAATCAAGGAAGTTATTAGTAGCCCATGTACTAAATTTGGTTACTCTAGCTGTTAAACTGTGGACGATATAGGTTCCTGCCGTTTGTGGGGGAAGGAGTGGGGGGAGATTTTGACACTTTGTCTGCCTATGGTATACACTAACATGTATACCAAGTTTGGTTGCTCAAGCTTCAAAACTGTGGAAAAAAACTGCGTTCATGCAGACAGACATACGGACGAACGGTCGGACGGATTGACAGACGGACATTTCACAAACCCAAAATACTCTTTTTACTCCCTGTTCCCATTAAAAATGGGAAAAAGTGAGTTATAAAGTAGTGCAAATGTGTGTAACAGACAGAAGGTAGCATTTGCGACTATACAAACCATATATATTCTTGATCAGGATCAACAGCCGAGACGAACTAGCCATGTCCGTCTGTCTGTCCGTCTGTCTGTCTGTATGAACGCGTCGATCTCAGAGACTATAAGAGCTAGAGACACCAAACTTGGAATGCAGGTTCCTGTATACCATACGCAGATCAAGTTTATTTCGGATGCACCCCCCCGCACCATCGTAAATCGCAAAAGACTCCCAAAGACACAATTTTAGAGATAATTTTTGGTACATATGTGTGTTTAGTCAATATCTTTCGGATGTGTAAATTTCAACACGATCGGATAAATAGCACCAAAGTTACGGAAGAACTTATTTCTGCCGTCTCAGCAGGCAGAAACAACAGTTTGACATGCACTGCACAAGTTGAGTGCGCTGCTTGCTTGTGTTGCCGCTGAACTGCTTGAAATGCAATTTGGGAGCAGGGAGTCTCGTAGTCGGGCACACTCGACTAGAGTATTCTTACTTGTTTCTTTTATATTCAAAAAATTAAAAACGCGTATACAAATTTGGCAACGCTCACCCCCACCCTTACAAATAAGCAAAGTCTGTAGCTCCCACACCCTTTTAGCTAGAATCACCAAAATTTTCAGGCTGAATTCTGTTGGATAAAAATAGATAGATTGTATAAAAATAATTTTGCCACGCCCACCCCCGCCCTTGCAAACGAGCAATGTTTGTCTCTCCCAAACCTGTTGAAATGGCTCAACCAAATTTTAATTAATGGCAAAACTTGAAAGATTTGAGAAAATACAATTGCCACGCACACTTCTGACTCCGCTAAAGGGCTTAAAAAGAGTATATCGCAGTCGGGTGCATCCGACTGCAACGTTCTTATTTGTTTAAGTTATTATATTAGGTTTGGGATCGGTTTCTAAACACCAAAGTTATGGAAGATTCTATTTCCCCCGTCTCAGCAGGCAGAAACAACAGTTTGACAGGAACTGGACACGTTAAGTACGCTGCTTGCTTGTGTTGCCGCTGAACTGCTTGAAATTCAAGTTGGGAGCAGGGAGTCTCGTAGTCGGGCACACTCGACTAGAGTATTCTTACTTGTTTTTAAGAAACACAAGGATTTATGTCATTTTTTGTTTGTTTATCCTATATTTATGATGAAAATTTATGAAATTTACGCAGCTGATCAATATTGATACAACATATATGTGTACCAAAAATCAAAGCTTTATCTTTATCTTTTTGTGGCTGTGGGGGTTTTTTGCAATTTGCATTGGTCCGGGGGGGTGCATCCAAAATTTGAAATAAACTTGATCTGCGTATGGCATACAGGAACCTGCATGACAAGTTTGGTGTCTCTAGCTCTTATAGTCTCTGACATCTGTGCGTTCATACAGACAGACAGACGGACAGACAGACAGAAGGACAGACGCACATGGCTAGTTCGTCTCGGCTGTTGATGCTGTTCAAGAATATATATAGTTTATATAGTCGGAAATGCCTACTTCTGCCTGTTACACACATTTGCAGTACTTTATAACTCCCATTTTCTCATTTTTAATGGGAACAGGGAGTAAAAATATTTTCGTAGTTTGGACTCAATATCTCAAAAACTATAAGGGCCTTTTGCCCATGCTGCCGTCCTTGCAAATCGAACTGTACTTACCAGTGAATCAAACCGAAACAAACATTTCGATAAAGGGTTCCCAATAGGTTCTAATTTTTGTCAGTATTCAGTTCCATTTCGGTACCTTTTTTTTAGGTTCCGGTAGCGGTACCAGTACGTACCGGTACAAGACTAAAATCTTTTGAAAAGATTCATTAAAACAAAAGATAACTATCTTGTTATACCCTTTTTTTGTAAATTTGTTTGAAAAAAAAGAGTATATTGGGTTTGTGAAATGTCAGTATGTCAGTCCGTCCCTATGAACTCATTTTTTCCACAGTTTTGAAACTAGAGCAACGAAACTTAATATACATGTTGATATATACCATAGGCAGACAAAGTGTCAAGATCTCCCCATCTCTGTGCAGGCGGACATTCCCTTCTCAGCGACTCGTGGGACTCAAATAAATATGAACAAACCTCAAAAACAAAACAAACAAAATGAAAAGGTTACTCAGACAAAACCGAACACTGCAACAAGCAAACAAGCTGAAAATGTACTGACGAACAAGTCTGACCTCAACTCAACGGCAGCGAAGCCGGCAATTGGGCCCACCTGATAGGTTGGAAAAGCTGGCAAACAGCGCAAAGACCAAGTCCACGTACGCAGAGCGTAGACGCAGGGCATATCCTTAGCCGCCAGAATACGTTCGCTACGGCCAGCTCCAGTCGATTTGCTGCAAAAAGTGGAGTGGTGCCAAGATCTTCATTTCGGACCTCGGCCAGAAAAGGCTGCTCCCCAAAATCGAGCACACTAAACGGCAACGCTCAAAGGAGCCTACAACTCCCGCAACGACGGTTCTAGCATCAAAAAGGTTTTGGGACGTCCCAGATAGGTCCTTCGCTGATATTAAAATGAAAAGGACGCTTATCGGCATCATATGACCGGGAAACCATCGATAGGATCCATAGGCACCAGTGGAAGTGGATCGAAGCAGTACTGGCAACTGAACAGATGATTGCAAAGCCCGCACCACCACCCGTCTGTAAAGTTGGGTGGTTCCAGGGCAACGTAAAAGTTATTACCTACAAAGATGTACGATTGGTAAACAAGCGAGGTCCGAAATGTCTCCAGCCTGACAGCATTGCAACAGCTTTAAATTTTTTTAAAAATTTTATTTTTGAACATTGTCTTCTTCTCAGTCAACATACTTCTTCCAGCGACGGTACCACTTCTTTAGCTCTTGTCTACAAAGCATATACCCTCCTCATTTGAGGACAAATTCTATCCTGTTCCCATTAAAAATGGTATTTGCGCCAACAGGCGCGAACTCAAACTCATGCTAAGCCAAGCTTGAGCTAAATCTCCCGATATGAAAACGCGCCGAAATGAGCTTTCCCCCACTCCAAACAGTCGCATCCAACTTAAACTCTAGTTTCGCATGTAATCACTCTCTCCATTGTCACTAAAGAAGGAACACGCTGAAGTATAATAAACACAATCGTTTTTTATATAATTGAAAATTACGAGTTTCAGCGCAAAATATGTATATATTTATAAATCATTACACAACCAAATTATCATATCATATCATACATATATCGACCCCTTTGCGCGAAATTATCGTATGTGCCAAAAACCAAATTGTTCAAGAGAGCGTCTTGCAGAGGGTATTATAATTTTGTATTTTGGCAAAATTTCATCGAAATCGAACCACTATATTTTATAGCTGCCATAGAAACGGTCGATTGAAAAACAAGTTTTCTTCCTTGCAAGGGTATATATCTTCGGCACGCCAAACAAAACATTTCTTTCTTGTCTCTACATTACTTTGCTTTCGCTGGCAACATCGTTAAATATTTTCATATGTTATACAATGTTCAACATATTTCATTAAGCTCATCAAATTTTTGGTGAAAAAGTTGATATTTCCAAAAAAAAAAAAAAAAACACTATTTGGTAGCCTCTTTGCGGAGACAGAAGTGGAAATTGTATTTCTGCTCAAATCTTTCAAGTTTTGCCATCAATTAAAATTTGGTAGGGCCTGTTCTACAGGTTTGGGAGAAACAAACATTGCCCGATTTGAAGGGCGGGGGTGGGCATGGCAAAATTATTTTTATCCAATCTATTTAATAGGACAATAGAAATCAACCTGAAAAATTTGGTGACTCTAGCTAAAGGGGTGGGAGATACAGACTTTGCTTGTTTGTGGGGGTGGGGGTGGGCGTGGTTGAATTTGTTTTTGTCAGATCAATCAAGGATGTCATAACTAGCCGTTGTGCTAAATTTGGTTACTCTAGCTATAAAACTGTGGAAGATGTTGGTTATTGCGGTTTGTGGGGGAATGGGTGGGGATGGGGGGAGATCTTGACACTTTGCCTATGGTGTATACCAACATTTATACCAAGTTTGGTTGCTCTAGCTTCAAAACTGTGGAAAAAACTGCATTCACACGGACGTTCAGACAGACGGCCGGACGGACAGACGGACATTTCACAAACATTTTCCTTGAACTTAAAATTTTAATTCAAACTAAAATCACAATAATATTGACTTTCAGTTGTTGTATTCTTTTCAAAAAATTGGTAATGCTGAACGAAGGCCATATTGTTAATTTGAACACACTTAAAATATAAAAAAAAATTTTTTTAAATAAACTGAACATTTTTCACGTTGCGCAAAAAGATTCAGCTTAGTTTGTACCTAAGTTACTTTTGCAGTGTGCCGAATGTAAAATAAATTTAATTATAAATACTTCGTTACAAAATTAGATATCAAAAGTTTAGTGGCTTAAACATGCATCGTCGCCTCTTTAACCTCGATTAGAGGTGTTTTTATTTGATATCAGACATTTTTGGAGAGCAAAATAAAGAGAGAGAGAGGGAGAAAGAGAGAGCAACAATTTGCTGAGTGTTGTTGGTATGCAAGTGAAGTTGATACGTTTTCAGGGGCGGAGCTGGGCGTGGGAACACTTTCTGCTATTCAATGTAACCAATAGTTTTACATAAGTCATTCTCCAAAACTGTGTGATTCTAGCTATGTAGGTGTGAGAGATACAGATCTTGCTCATTTTCGGAGGTGGGGGTCGGCGTGGCATTATGTATTTTAGTCCGGTTTGTCAAGGAGCTACTCAGTAGTCACAATGTCAAATTTAGTGATTCTATTTATAAAACTGTGGAAGATATGTGACTTTAACGATTTGCGTGGCCATTAAAATTTGGTTAGCTCTGCTAAAAAAAAAAGAACATATAAAAAACCAAAAAACAAACAAGTAAGAATACTCTAGTCGAGTGTGCCCGACTACGAGACTCCCTGCTCCCAACTTGCATTTCAAGCAGTTCAGCGGGAACACAAGCAAGCAGTGCACTTAACTCGTAAACTGCTTGTCAAACTGTTGTTGCTGCCAACTGAGACGGGCATAATAGATTCTTCTATTACTTTTGTGCTATTGATCCGATCGTGTTGAAATTTACACATCCGAAAGACATTGATTAAACATATATGTGTACCAAAAATTAAAGCTTTATCTTTAAAATTGTGGCTGTGGGAGTCTTTTGCGATTTGCGGGGGTGCGGGGGGGGTGCATCCGAAATTTGAAATAAACTTGATCTGCGTATGGTATACACGAACCTGCATGCCAAGTTTGGTGTCTTTAGCTCTTATAGTCTCTGAGATCGACGCGTTCATACAGACGGACAGACGGACAGACAGACGGACATGGCTAGTCTCGGCTGTTGATCCTGATCAAGAATATATATAGTTTATATGGTCGGAAATGCCTCCTTCTGTCTGTTACACACATTTGCAGTACTTTATAGCTTCCTTTTTCCCATTTTTAATGGGAACAGGGAGTAAAAATCGACTTCCTGCACTGGGAGTTAAGCCCAGGTTATTTTGCAGAATGAAGCACTACTCGTTAAGACCTATTGCAGTAGTAGTAGACGTAGGAGTAGGTACACTAAACAGCCAATATCTTGCGAAGACGAATTATGCCAGATATGTGTTGTACATCAAAAGTTGCGGAATTTCAATGCCTAAAACATTTATAAATTTTATTAAAATCTATTAAATTGCCAAAAAACTGTAACTTCTTTGTTTTGGAAACTGTGGGCGTGTCTATTCTAGCGGTTTTTAGCGTTTTTCCCGCTACACTAGCGGTTTTACAAAAAAGTGGTAGAATAAACGTTTCTTGGGTTATAATGGGGAACAAGTTCACAAAATTATAGACAGCTACCTCAACGCGTTGATACAAACAAACAAACAGACAAACGGACAACTTTTTCATCTCAATTTAGAAAAGCCACTCAAATTTTAAAATGTTAATTACTTTTGAACGAATTGTCAGGTTCAGAATTAGAACACTTCTGCGTTAAAAAAAGACCAAAAAGCCCCAACGGCCCCAATAGCTCCATTTTTTTTTTCATTTTTCCCTTCTCACCTGCTCGCCTATATCTCATGCTGAAAGTGAGTACTATGATCGGATTTTGGAAAGTTCGGTCGGGAAATGTAGAATATTCGCGGAAAACTGTGGTTTGCAACTTTTTTGTTTATCATAAAAAACAAGTAAGAACGTTGCAGTCTAATGCACCCGACTACCATATACTCTTTTTAAGCCTCTTTGCGCAGTCAGAAGTGGGCGTGCCAATTTGCTCAAATTTTTCAAGTTTTACCATCAATTTAAGTTTGGTTGGGCCCGTTCTGCAGGTTTTGGAAAAAACAACTTTGGTCGATTGCAAATCCGTGGGTGGGCGTGGAAAAATTATTTTTATCCAATCTATTTAATAGGGCAATAGAATTCAACCTGCAAAATTTGGGGACTCTAGGTAAAGGGGTGTGGGAGATACAAGAGATCTTGACACTTTGTCTGCCTATGGTATATATCAACATGTATACCAAGTTTGGTTGCTCTAGCTTCAAAATTGTGGAAAAAACCTGCGTTAATACAGACGAACAGACGGAGGG
Organism: Hirtodrosophila cameraria; assembly: GCA_949708635.1. Lineage (NCBI taxonomy): Eukaryota > Metazoa > Arthropoda > Insecta > Diptera > Drosophilidae > Hirtodrosophila > Hirtodrosophila cameraria. The sequence continues at coordinate 38,191,522 of OX453089.1, forward strand.
ACAGACGGACGGACATTTCACAAACCCAATATACTCTTTACCATGAATTTAAGTTTGGTACGGCCCTTCTACAGGTTTGTAAGAAAGAAACATTGCTCGATTGCAAGGGCGGGGGTGGGCGTGTCAAAAATATTTTTATCCAATCTAATAAATAGGGCAATAGAATTCAACCTGCAAATTTGGGGACTCTAGCTAAAGGGGTGTGGGAGAAACAGACTTTGCTCATTTGTGGGGGTGGCCAAATTTTTTGGCAGATCAATCAAGGATGTGATTTGTAGCCCTTGTGCTAAATTTGGTTTTTGCGGTTTGTTGGGGAAGGGGTGGGGGTGGGGGGAGATCTTGACTCATTGTCTGCCTATATACCAACATGTACACCAATTTTGGTTGCTCTAGCTTCAAAACTGTGGAAAAAACCTGCGTTCATAAAGACGGACGGACGGAATTCAAAGAGTATATCGCAGTCGGGTGCATCCGACTGCAACGTTCTTACTTGTTCTTAATTATTTGTTATAATTCTCCAAGAAGAGCCATTTCATGGGTAGTGTGGTTAGTTCTGCAATTCGCTTATTTACCATTAGCTTATGCATTGGAAACTGGACACAAAATCACACATCAAAGGATGCAAATGTGCAATCTGTATCTGTATCTCTGAATGTATCTGTATCTGTTAGCTATAACGCTTAACAGATGTTAATTGACAGGAGACACAGGGACTAATATTTTGCTGATTTAAGAAATCATGATTCAAATCATTTATTTTAAAAGAAATGATTTTAATGTCAAATTGTCAGTGCAAATCTTAGCTTCGAGAAGTTAAGACGTGCGAATAATCACAACGCGATCAGCGAGAGCTTATCAGTTGAAAAAAAAAAAAAAAACAAGTTAACATAACAGAAACCAAAAACGAACAAAAACAAAACACCCACGCAGAACAGTTACAACAGTGAACAGTTGCAGGGCATAAGCCCAAAACCAACAACAATGAGTCGCCCTCCAAATATAAATAGACACAATTTAAACAACTTATTCTCAAACAATGAACCGAAATACCTAATCATAAATAGAAACGCCCAAAAAAAGTTCGAAAATGTTTCACCCTTCCTAATAAAAACAAGTAAGAACGTTGCAGTCGGATGCACCCGACTGCGATATACTCTTTTTTTCGCTTCTTTGCGGAGTCAGTGGCCGTGGCATTGTATTTCTGCTCAAATCTTTCAAGTTTTGCCATCAATTTAAATTTGGTTGGGCCCGTTTGGGAGAAACGATTGCAAGGGCGGGGGTGGGCGTGGCAAAAATATTTTTATCCAATCTATTAAATAGGGCAACAGAATTCAACCTGCAAAATTTGGTGATTCTAGCTAAAGGGGTGGGGGAGATACAGGCTTTGCTTATTTGCGGTAAAAGTAAAAAAGTAATTGACTACACATGCAACGGCGACACATGCAATAATACAAGAGCAGGCCCGTTATTAATTATAACTAAAAACGCAACACAAGCCGCGAAACTAATGAGATTAACCACCTTTGGACAATTCAACTTTACAGTTAGTGAACACAAATCACCAAATACATCAAAAGGAGTTATATACTCAAACGACCTACGAAACATAGTAGAAGAAGAAATTCTTCTTGAACTTAAATCACAAAAAGTCACTGAAATAAAACAAATCCTAATAAAAGAAAACAACAATCACTCTTACTTTCGCACTGCTCAACCTACCGGAAAAAATAAACATCGGCTACTATATAGTCAATGTAAGACCCTACATACCGCTACCACTTAGATGCCAAAATTGGCTACGACTAGGACATCACACCTCCATCTGTAAAAGCCCAAAAACATGCAACAACTGCTCCGCCGAACACCACACAAAAGAAGATGAGACATGCAATAAAAAAAAATACTGTATCAACTGCAAATATGAAACAGACACACACAGCAAACACAGTCCTTTCGACAAAGCATGACCTGCATTTATAAAACAAAAAGAACTCGCAGCAATTAAAATAACACAAAAAGTCGATCACAAAACTGCACTCAACATCTACGCCTCTCGTCACATCCACCAAACAGCGTTATACTCATATACAGCAACTAATCAATCAACACAGGAACCTACAAACCAAAAACAAAAAACAGCCACCGAAAACAACGCAAAAAAAGCAGCAAAAGATAATCAACCTCAAAACGAAACGCGTCAACAACGCAATATCATACAATATGGAGACATATCAGAAGATACCATGGACACCACCCAGGTAGAAGATCAACCATCCACATCATCAAAATCCACTGAGGACATAAAACTTAGACTTTTTACACACTCACAAAATAAGCTAGGAAATTATTTAAAAGCTAAAAAAATCGAAAACAAGACAAAAAATGAAACAAAAATCAGAACAAAAAATCATCAGTCATCAATAAACAATAGCGACACCGACAGTATTTAACTTCAGATACTATTTAGACAACTGTGCCCGCTTCGTCTGCGGCTCACTCGGGGGACACCATATCTCCCGAAGGAGCCGCAGACGCCGCGGGCACCGCCACTAAATATAAAGTGACCGACCAACTGCTAAGCTCTGTCTAGCACAAAGGGCTTACAGAAACACCCACACACGCAACTGCATCCCACAGAATAAATAAATATTCTAAACTATAATTCAATGGAATGCCAATGGATATTTAAACAACTACAATCAGTTGCAAATCCTTATCAAAAAACACAACCCAAAAATAATTTTTTTAAGCTCATACGGAGGCGTTGCTCTTCTAGTGCACAACTCCATACAACAACAAATGACTAACCTGAACACACATAACTTCGACTCCATAGCAGTAACAATTCAATCAAAAATCAAATTTATAATTTCATCTTACATACCTCCCCACCAACCTTTCTCTTTACAAAATATAAGAAACGCATACAATAATATTCAACAGCCACTATTTATAACAGGAGACTTTAATAGCTGGCACAGAAGCTGGGGATCACAGAAAAATAACTCTAGAGGCAACACACTATTTAAATATATAACCCAAACATGTTAAACAACACTTAACAGTGGTTCACCAACACACTTCACCACCCACCACACTTTCACACACATAGACCTCACCCTAGCTTCACCTAGCCTTAAAATACACGCAGAATGGAGTATTGATAAATTTCTTTCGGGAAGTGACCACTTCCCAATCCACATCACATTATTTAAAGAAAACATTCAAAGTCCTTCTACCAACAGACCCAAATTCAATTTAAAAAAAGCCAACTGGTCATTATTTAATAAACTCTCCGAAAAATTTTCTATTGAAAAAACACCCAGTTAACATAGTATAAATCAAGAAGCAGCATATATAACTAAAACAATACTAAGCAGTGCTAATCAAGCTGTCCCGCAATCCCAGCCCCAACATACACATTGCAAAAACAATGTCGTGCGGTGGGACCAAACACTACAACAAATACTAGACAGAAAAAAAAGAGCACGGCATAATCTCAATAGAAATATAAATACCACAAATATAATCACATATAAAAGATACAATGCGCAACTCAAAAAGCGAGAAAAATCAAAAAACCCGACATGACATCCACTGCCTTAATAACCCTAAAGACGCAACTCAAACAATCATTAACAAAAACAAAATAGCAAACACACTATGCTACTACTGGTCAGTTGCAGCATCAGACAGCAACTTTCACCCAACATTCAAACAACACAAACAAACACAAGACATTTCAAATCCCACAGCCCATCACCTGCATCATTACATCTTGAAAAGAAAAGAACTCTACTAGAACTACAAGCAGCTATTAACCAACTAAAGGGAAAAACCCCAGGCAGAGATCGGATCAGTTATCCAATGATCAAAAACATATCCATCACCCTCATGAAAAGACTTTTGAATCTTTATAACAATATCCTTACGGAACACATCCCCCAATAATTCAAAGTAAGCAATATAATCCCTATACCTAAGCCAAACACAGACAAAACCTCCGTAAATTCATATCGCCCCATATCCCTAAACTCATGCATATCAAAGGTAAAGCATTTGATAGAATAGGAATTCACACAATTATAGACGAACTTACAGATTGGAAAATTGGACCAAAACTCATGAATTACATAACAAACTTTCTCACAAACAGAAAAATAACAGTTCAAACACACAATCCACTCCAAGACTCTTAGAAAACGGAATCCCACAGGGATCACCACTGTCAGCAATACTTTTTACAAAAGCCTATAACAAACTTAATAAAATAATAGCTAAGCACAAAACATTTGACTTTTTAGCCTATGTCGACGACTACACTATAGTTAAAACAATCAACAAAAAACAAAACCACCTAAACATTGACCCCCTCTTTGCAGACATCTTACAATGGTGCAACAACTTATTCTGGTGCAATCACCAAATGTAAACACCTGCATATATGCAGAAAAAAACAATGCACTTTCCAACTGCAATCCAACAATTTCACCCTACAAAATGAAAACTCACTAAAAATATTAGGAATTACAATAACAAGAAATTACAAATGGAACCAACACATAGACAACCTCACACTCCAACTCACGAAAAGACTCAACATAATAAAATGCTTATCCAGTCCTAAATTCAGCTGTAACACTAGCACACTCATATACACAATAAAATCCATTATACTTTCCAAAATTGACTACGACCTTCATCTATATGGGAAAGCGCCAAAGTCAATACTGAACAAAATCAGGACAATATATCACTCAGCATTAAGATTAGCATATGGCGCCTTCCGCACCACACCAATCAACAACCTACTATACGAATCAAACATAATGCCAATAGAAATAAGAACAAAACATGCAACTTTAAGTCAATAATGAACGCAAAACAATCTCCCATAGAAAGAATATACCAAAAAATTAAAAAAGCAAAAAAACATCCTAAAGTACTTTTATCGATAAAAGACACAATAGAGCAATGCAAAAAAATAGAAGTAGTAGTAAGCCCTACTTTAATAAAACCAAGTAAGAACGTTGCAATCGGGCTCACCCGACTGCGATATACTCTGTTTTCTGTACGTATATTAAATAAAATTCTTTTAAGACTACTTATATATATATGCTACAAACTATAAAATTCTTTCTACAGCAGAACGCTGCAAACGCCCAAAGCAGAGCGAGACGTGTACTTGTCAAAATGATCGCTTGTTTACTGGGGTGGGGGTGGGCGTGAAGAGTTCAAATGGAGTCATACTGCAAAATTTGGTGTTTCTAGCTATAAGGGTGTAGGAGGTTTTAGGTTTAGCTCATTTGCGGGGGCGGTAGTGGGCGTGGCCTTTTTTTTTTCTTGGCAGGTCGGTCAAGTATGTGGTCAGTAGTCTTTATGTCAAATTTGGTTACTCTAGCTGTAAAACTGTGGAAGATATAGGTTTTTGCGGTTTGTGGGGGAAGGGGTGGGGGTGGGGGGGAGATCATGACACTTTGTCTGCCTATGGTATATACCAATATGTATACCAAGTTTGGTTGCTCTAGCTTCAAAACTGTGGAAAAAACCTGCGACGGACAGACGGACAGACAGACGGACAGACGGACATTTCACAAACCCAATATACTCTTTTTTTCCATTTTGGAAAACAGAGTATAAAAACAAACCACTCCACCATGGTCCATTGATTTAAACACTATCAACACTTATCTCATACCTCACCGCTAGTTTACCAACAGCAATTTAATGAAATAAAAGCATCAATGAGATGTAGAAAATTTTTATACACCGACGGCTCCAAATAGGATGCCGGCGCATCCTACAGTGTTACAACGACCAATGAAACAATCACATACCAAATACTACCCCACTTTTCATTAATCTTCACTGCCCAAATAGCCGCTATACTTACCGCATGCAAATATGCAACAAAAGAAACAGGTAAATTCGCAATATGCACCGACTCCCTCTCTTCTCTTAAAGCAATTGAAAACATAAACAACAACAACTACTACACCACAGCTATCCAAAACATAATATCGTCAAATAAAAACAAAATGTTTCTCTTATGGGTCCCCGGGCATTGTTAGATAGCAGGAAATGAGTTAGCAGACCAAGTAGAAAAAGACGCGATCAAATATCCTCTAATAACGGAACAAAACCTCAGCATAACAGACATACGAAAACATATTAAAGAGAATACAAATAATTAACCCACACAAGACAAAAATTAACAAATTACCAAAATACGAATATATCACGAATCGACACAATAAAATTCATGAGACTAAGATTGGGACATACAAGCCTGACACACAACTACTTAATAAAAAAAAATCCCACTCCCCCATATGCCTGCATTGCAACACAACCCTTACAATAAAACACATTCGCACAGATTGCCCCCAATTTAATCGAAATAGATCAAAATTCCTCAAACAAACTATAATCGAAATCACATCACCAAACAACATACTCCAAACAATATCCTTCCTTAAAGCAACAAACATATACAACTCTATATAAGAAAATAATAAATAAAAAAAAAAAATCCAAAAAGAAAAATAAACTAAAATAATATGAAAAATTGTAAAATAGCATAAGATACTTATAATATAATAAGACTAAAGTAGACAAATTAAGCTAACAATTACTGCTCCACATTGTACATACTCATAGTAAGCTTAAGGCTTCAGTAGCTATAGCTTTATATTAAGTTACGCGTCATTTCTAATCACGTGTTAATTTCTTAATAATAATAATAGTAATGTCAAATTATATAAATCTTTGTAACATAAAACAGATTTCAAGACTCAAATTTTAAAATAAAGATTTAAATCAAGATTCAACAAAACCCATTTTTAAAGAATCGTTATTAGTGTCAAATTTTATGACTTTCAGACTTGAAACAAGTTTCAAAGACACAAGTTCGCCTCGGCTGATAATCCTGATCAAGAATATATATAGTTTATATAGTCGGAAATGCCTCCTTCTGTCTGTTACACACATTTGCAGTACTTTATAACTCCCTTTTTCCCATTTTTAATGGGATCAGGGAGTAATAAAAACTAATATTAAGTTATTAATTCCCATACCTAATACTGACCAAGAAAATACATTTGTAGTAAATAGAAACCATAACATACGATTACCAACAAAACTCAATATTTAAAGAATTAAAATCAAGTAAAAGCTGTACTATTTATAACAATTGCAATTTCATATTTAATAATATCACAAGTTTGGAAGAAATTGACCATGAATCAATATTTGTAAAAAATGCAAAAAACTTAAAGTTACATCAAAATTAAGATGACAGAAACATTGTACTAATGGAAATAGCTTGATTCAGTTTGTAAACTGTGAAATTAAATTATTAGCGGAAAAATTTTCTAATGAAAAAATTGAATACTATGACAGGTTTTATTATCCAACCAAGTTATAAAATAACACAATAAATTTTTATCATTTTTCGATAAAAAATTTTGAAAATTTAAAAAGAAAAACAAGTTAGAACGTTGCAGTCGGATGCACCCGACTGCGATATACTCTTTTTTAGCCTCTTTGCGGAGTCAGAAGAGGGCGAGGCAATTGTATTTTTGCTCAAAGCTTTCAAGTTTTGCCATCAATTTAAGTTTGGTTGGGCCCGTTGTACCGGTTTGGGAGAAACAAACATTGCTCGATTGCAAGAGCGGGGGTGGGCGTGGCAAAATTATTTTTTTACAATCTATTAGATAGACAATAGAATTCAACCTGCAAAATTTGGTGATTCTAGCTAAAGGGGTGGGAGAGATACAGACTTTGTTTACTTGTCGGGGCGGAGGTGGGCGTGGACAATTTTTTTTTAGTCAGATCAATCAAGGATGTGTTTAGTTGCCCTTGTGCTAAATTTGGTTACTCTAGCTATAAAACTGTGGAAGATTTAGGTTTTTGCGGTTTGTGGGGGAAGGGGTGGGGGTGGGGGGAGATCTTGCCACTTTGTCTGCCTATGGTATATACCAACATGTATACCAAGTTTGGTTGCTCTAGCTTCAAAACTGTGGAAAAATCGGACGGGCGGACAGACGGAAGAAGAATATAAACAGAGCTAAAATACGAAAAAAAAAGTAACATATGGGTTATTCACTATATTTTTATTAACCTTTGTAGCTGTTTGAAATCCAATTTAATGTAAACACAATCAAACTCTTAGAGATCGAAGTGTTATAAAATATTTCTCATTTTCTCTTTCAAAGTTGAGAGAGCGCGAGCGCACTGAACATCAAAGCCACGCACGATCAAATACGAAGTCAAGTGGACTCAATCGAAAACGTTTTTTCGGTCCGAAACTGTTTTTATGTTGTCTGTTTACTGGTATTATTTTGTTATTTTCTGGTTTGATTAATTTAAAATTGTTTAGCTAGTAAAGGGCAAAGAGAAAATTGGAGAAAAGCGTTTCAGGGGGCGACGGATGATTTGTGAGTTCCATATATTTTAGTTAAAGTATAAAAAAATAAAGTCAGAATCTACCTTCCACACTACACTGAATTTTAATTTTGTCACGAAATGTGTAACGCACTGAAGGAAACGTCTCAATAAAAACTAAACATCTGCATGAGTTCACTCACAACATTCGTTAAATTGAGTGAACTCAAATTGAATTGTATTGAATTGAGTGAGTGCGAGGCACACAATGAAGTGCATGTGTATCAATATGAGTGCGAATTGTGTCTCATAACAAACGGCATTCTGTGAAATGAAAAAGAAAAGGTAAAACGCAAAACGTAAAGAAAAATTTGACAAAGCCGATGACAATCCAATTACTCGAGCTTTTCTGTGCATTCATTTCGTTCCTATGAAGGAAAGCTGGCGGTCGCAAAAATGGACGGAGAAAAAAAAGTGGACGAGGTATGTTGTTTTGTTTTTATTGTTGATGTTTTTACTCCCTGTTCCCGGGAGTTATAAAGTACTGCAAATGTGTGTAACAGGCAGAAGGAGGCATTTCCGACTATATAAACTATATATATTCTTGATCAGGATCAACAGCCGAGACGAACTAGCCATGTCCGTCTGTCTGTCTGTCTGTCCGTCTGTCCGTCTGTATGAACGCGTCGATCTCAGAGACTATAAGAGCTAGAGACACCAAACTTGGCATGTAGGTTCCTGTGTACCATACGCAGATCAAGTTTATTTCAAATTTCGGATGCACCCCCCCGCACCCCCGCAAATCGCAAAAGACTCCTACAGCCACAATTTTAAAGATAAAGCTTTAATTTTTGGTACACATGTATGTTTAATCAATGTCTTTCGGATGTGTAAATCAACACGATCGGATAAATAGCAACAAAGTTATGGAAGAATCTATTACGCCCGTCTCAGCTAGCAGCAACAACAGTTTGACAAGCAGTTTACGAGTTAAGTGCACTGCTTGCTTGTGTTACGCCCGTATCAGCTGGCAGCAACAACAGTTTGACAAGCAGTTTACGAGTTAAGTGTACTGCTTGCTTGTGTTGCCGCTGAACTGCTTGAAATGCAAGTTGGGAGCAGGGAGTCTCGTAGTCGGGCACACTCGACTAGAGTATTCTTACTTGTTATGTATATAATATGTATTTTGTTTAATTAATTGTTTTGTTTGTTTTGTTCGAGCTTAGATTAATAACTGTGTTTTTGTGGCCTGTCTATAAATGTTTATTGTGTTATTTTTTACAGAATTAATTTATTTTGCTTTAAATATATAGGTTGTTAAAAGCGTAGCTTACACTGTAAATGAGAAATGCGCAGAGGCAATTTTTCTCAAAATAAAAAACGAAAATGGAGAAGAATTGGTTGACCTTGTAGCCTGTAAGACTTGTTTTTTTTTTAACTTTACAGGAAGCACATCTAACCTAGTGAAGCACAAATGTTATTTAGTAAGCGTCAGTTTTGCACAGCTTCCCCTATTGATGTAAATCCAGCAACGAAACTGGAGGGGTAACAATGAACTGTCGGCCATTAAAAATTATCGACGACTCCGGCCTTAAAAAATTTGCATCATTTTTAATTAATGTTGGAGCAACGTTTGGTGCTAATGTCGACGTTGATTAATTGTTACCCCATCCAACAAAAATATCCCGAAATATAACAATAATCTATGAGTCAAACTTTGGTCCAATAACGAAATTGAAAAATATACAGCCTTTGGATATGCCATCACCAGTGACATTTGGACTGATAAGTATTTAAAACTTTCGTACTTGTCCTTTACTGTACACTATATAACGAGTTCTTGTTGATCGTCTAATGGCCATGAAGTCTGGAAAAGAAACGTCATACACAGGTTCGTTCATCTAATCTGCAAGTGTACAGTTTCAAATTAATTTTATTTCCTATATTTAGGTTTAAGCATTCGGTCGAAAATAGAGGAGATACTGAAAGACTTCGAATGTGATCTTGAAGTGGACAGTCCCGTTATTGTAACCGATATGATTAGAGCATTTCGCGATTTGGTGAAAATTCATTGCGTCAACCATCTGCTGAACAACGCTATTGAAAAAGCTATCGATGTTGTCCCTGACATGGGAAATATCATTAGTATTTGTACCAAGCTGGTAAAATATGTTAAAAAGTCTGAAATTAATTCTTCATTAGGATTCTCTTTTAAAAGCTTTTTCCCAACTCGCTGGAATACAGTTTATTATTTGCTGAGGTCCATGAAAATAAATTGGATTGACTTAACATTATTATTATTATTTAAGTGGGGACAGTGTACCGCGACCTAATAGATCTATTGTACCCTCTTCTGGGCCTAAAGCTCCGCCATAAAACCAACTTCCTGAACGAAGTCAAGAATATGTGCTGGGTTGAGGCTTCTAATCTCATATGTTCTTATGTAATATTTCCCTAGAGTTCTACTACTTCTTATGGCAAGTGATGGACATTCTGCCAGAATGTGGGTTGAGGTTTGCTCCTCGATGTCGCAAAATTGACATGTCCCGCCACTGACTATACCCAGTTTGCTTAGGTGGCTTTTCAGTCTACAATACCCTGTCAGGAGTCCTGTAAGAATTCTTATTGCATTCCTTCCCAATGGTATTAATTTCTTAAATCTTTTTAAATCATAGTTTCCCAGGAGTGATTTCGCCAGTCTGAGGCCTGGCGTGTTGGCCCAGTGTGTTTGCCTCAAGTTGTCCTCCTCTGATCTTATGTGTTCTCGTATGGTGTGTTTACCTATGCCACAAAAAGGTTCTGGTCCAACTAATAATTGCTCAGCTCCCCTCCTGGCTAGCTCATCAGCTGCCTCGTTCCCGGCTATGTCCTTATGCCCTGGTACCCATCGAAGGGCAAGTTTATTATTACTTCCTAATTTGTTTCGGACCTCCCGAACCAGCTTAGAGTTTATCCTTGCGTTACTTAAGGCGCTCAGTGCGGCCTGACTATCCGACAGGATGGCTATATCCCTATGCCTACTTGCCTTGGGCTATAATTACAATGTCATCGGCGTATCCTTGACATTGTATACCCCTCTCAGCAAGTCTTCTAAGTAGAAAAAAAAATTTGAAGCAAGCAAACGTCCAACTATTCACTTGATTGTGCCGAATATAAATAAATTAACGAAAACATGTCTGACCGAACACAATGATATTAATATTATTCTATCATTGACGTCCGCACTACAATCCCAAATTTTAACTACAGTTATTTCAAATTTGACAATATACCACATAAAAGCCATATTTCTTTTCCCACCCACAAACAAATAAATACAATTTTCACCCACTGAAAGGGAAACTGTAATTAATGAGTGCGCAAATGTTATGCAACATTTCATTAAAGACAGTATTTGTAACACAACAGAAACCTATTCACCTGATGATGAATTTGCTGACTATATAGAGGTCCACCAAGTTGACACAAATAAAGACCAAGTGGATCAAGAAATTGCAGGGTATTCAAATATAAGTGTTACATACAAAGCTAATTTTGATGTTTTGGCTTTTGGAATATGCACCAAAAGTTTTTTCCTCTTTTACATAAAACAAGCTGCAAAATATTGTGCATTCAAGCGAGCAGAGCTGCTTCGGAGCGAACATTTTCAAAGGCTAGAAATTTAGTAATGGACAAGCGCTGTCTAATAGCCACGAATCCAGAAAATATAAATAAAATTATGTTTTTAAATTCAAATCTTAATTAAATTTATAAATGTATTAAGCATAAGCCAAATAAATACCAAAAAATTTACATTGCGTTTGGTTTTTTACTCCCTGTTCCCATTAAAAATGGAAAAAGGGAGTTATAAAGTACTGCAAATGTGTGTAACAGACAGAAGGAGGCATTTCCGACTATATAAACTATATATATTCTTGATCAGGATCAACAGCCGAGACGAACTAGCCATGTCCATCTGTCTGTCTGTCCGTCTGTATGAACGCGTCGATCTCAGAGACTATATACTATACCATACGCAGATCTAGTTTATTTCAAATTTCGGATGCACCCCACCCCCGCAAATCGCAAAAGACTCCCACAGCCACAATTTTAAAGATAAAAAAAAAATAATTTTTGGTACACATGTATGTTGTATCAATGTTGATCAGCTGTGTAAATTTCAACACGATCGGATAAATAGCACCAAAGTTATGGAAGAATCTATTACCCCCGTCTCAGCAGGCAGAAACAACAGTTTGACAGGAACTGGACACGTTAAGTGCGCGGCTTGCTTGTGTTGCCGCTGAACTGCTTGAAGTGCAAGTTAGGAACAGGGAGTCTCGTAGTCGGGCACACTCGACTAGAGCATTCTTACTTGTTTCATTCTTCTTTTTCCTTACGCACGACAAGACAACAAAAATTAACATGTCGGTTTGGCATTCGAATGCATTCAAAGCGCAACTTCTCATTCCCTCGCATTCGCACTCATTCAATTCGTTGTCTCTTCATTAAAATGTTGTGCGGCCGAGTCTTACGCGAGCACACTCACTCACTCAAACGTGTTCGGCTTCGCGTTCAATTTCACTCAAAGCATTTTGAGCACTGTTCATTTGAACGTGGTTTTCTTGCCATTCATGCAGACCTCTAAAAAAAACAAGTCGGAAGCACTGGACTGCGATGTACTCTTTTTTCGCCTCATTGCGAAGTCACAAGTGGGCGTGGCAATTGTATTTTTGCTCAAATCTTTCAAGTTTTGCCATCAATTTAAGTTTGGTTGGGCCCGTTCTACAGGTTTTGGAGAAACAAACATTGCTCGATTGCAAGGGCGGGGGTGGTCGTGAGAAAATTAATAGGGCAATAGAATTCAACCTTTAAAATTTGGGGACTCTAGCTAAAGGGGTGTGGGAGATAAAAACTTTGCTTATTTGCGGGGGCGGAGTGGGCGTGGCCAAATTTTTTTTAGTCACATCAATCAAGGATAAAAAATTAAAAAATAGTATAAAAAGAGCACCATCCTCACAAGATATGTTTACAAAGCTGTCATGTTTAAGAAACTTATGAATACGTTACAAATAGAAAGCTCTAAAAAAGTTAAAAATGTAAAAAAATGAATATTTATATTTATGTATTTATAGATTTAATATTAAATATTTAATATTGCAAGATTTAAGTTTGTTGTAATATACTTACGTTGTGGCCAATGGAAAGGATGCAATCTTCTGTCATTAGTCGTAAAGTACATCCGGTCGTTGGATATATAATGTTGCTACTTAAAGAGCAGTACCCAATGTTAAGTAATGCCCGATATGAGAGGTATTTTGGCCTAAAATGAAAATAACATGTAAAAACATCTAACGCTTCACAGTACTTATTTATCGTGGCGATATTTCAGAGCTTTTACGAAAGGTAAATAGACATAAAAACAAGCTTTTAACAAGTAAGAAAGCTCTAGTCGAGTGTGACCGACTACGAGCCTCCCTGCTCCCAAAACTTAACTTGTGCAGTGCCTCTAAAACTGATGCTCCTGCCTGCTGAGACGGGAAGAAATAGATTCTTCAATAACGTTGGTATTTATTTTTCTATCGCAACGAAAATTGCCCAACTGACTAACATTAAAAAAAAAACATATACGTGTACCAAAAATCATAGCTTTATCTTTCAAATTGTTGGAGTTTTTTGCGATTTGCAGGGGCGCGGGTTCATATAGACAAACGGACGGACAGAGACGGACAATGCTAGTTTGACTCGGCTGTTGATGCTGATCAAGAATATATATACTTTGTATAGTCGGAAACTACTCAAACTGCCTGTTACATACATTTGCAGTACTTGATAACTGCCCTTTTCCTATTTTAAATGGGTAGAGGGAGTAAAAACGCAATTGTAACATAATAAGGTGGCGCTGGTTTTAAACCAATTAGGATGAAATACGTTGGGTATTAAAACGAAACAAATACAGTATGTGTCAAATAATAATGCAGACATACTTTTTAAAACCCAGTACAATTTTTACAGCGTAAATTATAGTTTTGTTATTTTTGGGGGAGATCTTGACACTTTGTCTGCCTATGGTATATACCAACATGTATACCAAGTTTGGTTGCTCTAGCTTCAAAACTGTGAAAAAAACCTGCGTTCATGCGGACAGACGAACATTTCAAAAACCAATTATACTCTTTTTTCTCCAAAAAAAAATAAAAACGATTATAAAAAGAGTACTTTTGCAACAATTCCCCGCCAATTTTACGCAATTGAAATATATTTCTTTTATTAAATAATAACTTATTTAAAAGACATAAAATTAGTATTTGTTTTATGTATTTTTACATGCATTTTGAAAACAAAATTAGTTTTGTGCAAACTGAAAATCAGTTTAACTTATGCATCTGCAATTAAATGCAGAGCGTAAATACAAAAGCAGATGACACTTTTGCTGTTTGTTTGAATACATATGTATGATTTTATGCCTTCCCTTCCCTTCTCATTAGAAAACTAAATTTGCTTGGATTCAGCAAACTCAACTTTTACTTTGGATTCCTGCCTATCTTCGAAATCGGTCCCAGCGAGTTCGTTTTAATTCGTCTCTCTCCAAGCCAGTTCTTGTCACGTAAGGGCTTCCACAGGGGAGCCATTTAGGACCCTTACTCTTGAACTTATTTGTCAATGATCTACCTCAGGTTTTATCTCATTGTCGTGCCCTTATGTATGCTGATGATGTTAAGCTTTTTTTGTCCTTTAATGATCCTGGGTCTCCTCTGTGTCTTCAATCTGACTTGGATGCCCTCAATAATTTGTGTATATCTAATTCTCTTCCACTTAACATTGAGAAATGTAATTTTACGACTTTTAATCGCAAAAAACCTTACCTCTTCGACTATGAAATTAATAACATTCCCCTTAAGCGTTTACATAAAGTTGATAACTTAGGCATCCTGTTTGATCCTAATTTTTGTTTCAATTGTCACATTTCTATTATCTCTAATAAAGCCAAAAGTGTCCTTGGCTTTGTGAAAAGATGGTCTAAGGAATGCACTGATCCTTATACCACTAAAAAGCTTTCTGTCTCCCTAATTAGGCCCATTCTGGAATATAGATCCTGTGTATGGTCTCCATATTACCAAAAATTTCAAAACCAACTTGAATCTGTGCAGAAGCAGTTCTTAATCTTTGCTCTTCGTGGACTTAATTGGGACCCTTCTACACATCTTCCTTCTTATGAAAGTAGGCTTCGTCTCATCAACCTTCATTCACGTAATAGGCGCAGGATTTGCCATGGAGTTATTTTTTTGCATAAGCTTCTTTCTGGTGAAGTTGATTCAATTCCACTTGTCAGCCTTATTAGTTTGTCAGTACCGTCTCGCCTTACTAGACATTATACTCCTCTCTATCTAGCATGAATCTTTCCGCAGTCTTTGCTTAATTTATAACAAATACTATCATTTAGTTTCTTTTGATAACAATGTAAATTTTGTAAAAGTATCATTGCTAACTAACTTAAATTTTGATTTGTAACATCTATTAGATTTTGCATTCCTTCCTATTTTTCTCTCCTTATTTTCATTTTTATCGCTAAAACGGTAGTAAAAATGTTGCCTACTAATCTTTAACATTATTGGTTGAACTGGGTTTTCCTGGGTTTCCCCAATTCTTGCATGCAACTAATTGTTGGACCAATATTTTTATTTCTTTTTTAATATTTTTTATTTTTGTGCACTCCCAGTTAATACTTAATATTTAATTTTAATTTTTAATCTTAAACTTTAATGTTCAATAATTTTAAATTTTTTTCACATGCTGACTGCTCTTTGTCAACATTTTTTTAATAAATAAATAAATAAAATAAATAAATTAAATGAGGCGCTTAGCAAAAAAATATCTGAAGAATGGATTGAATTCTATCAACAACTGAATACAATGGCAAGCATTAGAATTCCAAGGTGGACTGGAGAAACTCTCGATGAACCACTGGAAATTCACGGATTCGCCGATGCATCCGACTTGGCATATGCAGCAGTGATCTACGGGAAAACATCGACAAGTGTGACAATAATCACAAGCAAGACGAAGGTCAACCCGATAAAAAACCGACAAAAGTTGCCAAAACTGGAATTATGTGCAGCGCATTTATTATCAAAGCTATTAAATACAGTAACAAACACAATTCCATCTAAGAAAGAAATATTTGCCTGGAGTGATTCGACAATTATATTATGTTGGATAAAAAATAGCAGAAATAAGTTGAACAAATCGAGAAATTAGCACCAACAACAACATGGAGATATGTCGGGTCAAAAGAAAATCCTGCCGATTTGGGAACAAGAGGTATTAATCCAGAGAAATTAGTGGATCTAACATTGTGGTGGAAGGGACACGATTGGCTACAAGGAACTCAGGAAAAATGGCCAGTAGATAAAGAAGTAACTAATCAATTAAATCTACATACATCAAAGCAAGAAGGCATCCTGGATCAATTAGAAACCAAATACAGTGAAACTGGTAAGGATCATCGCATACGTAATACGTTTTTTCAACCGGTGTCGGAAAAAATATTCACCAAAGAATTTGACAATGGGAGAGCTCAAGGAGGCACAGTGGACGATCATCAGACAAAATCAACAAAGAGCATATTTTAATGAACTCACACGCCTTCAAAGGAAGTTACAAATAGAAATGAAAAGTAAGCTAGCGCCACTACACATATTTCTTGACGAAAATGGAACTATGAGGGTGGGCGGCAGGCTTAAATTTTTAGAGGTTGGCTACAATCAAAAACACCCAATCATAATAAAAAAATCTCATGTAGCAGATTTAATAATCAAACAAAAACACATGGAAAC
Organism: Hirtodrosophila cameraria; assembly: GCA_949708635.1. Taxonomy (NCBI): domain Eukaryota; kingdom Metazoa; phylum Arthropoda; class Insecta; order Diptera; family Drosophilidae; genus Hirtodrosophila; species Hirtodrosophila cameraria. Next base: position 38,208,723 of record OX453089.1, read on the forward strand.
ACTACATGGATTCAATCGAATTACAGAAGCAAGAATAAGAAGAGACTTTTGGATATTTGGAGTAAAATACGCGACGAAAAGGATTATACATAAATGTATAAAATATACACCGACAGCATAACACACATCAACTAATGGGCCAAATTCCGGAACCTAGAGTAACCATCTCACCACCATTTAATCACACAGGAGTGGATAATGCAGGTCCTATTAACATCAGAGTCTCAAAAGGAAGAGGACAAATATCATATAAGGGATATATAGCAATATTCATATGTCTGAGTACAAAAGCAATGCATCTAGAAGCTGTCAGCGATTTAACTACAGAAGCTTTCATAGCAGCACTCAGGAGATTCGTCGCAAGGAAAGGCAAACGTCAGCATATGTATGTATTCTGATAACGGAACAAACTTCGTTGGAGCAGAGAAGAAACTAAACAATGAATTTATACAAGCTTTGAAGCAAAATAGTATATCTCCAGTGTTAACGAAGGAACAATTAGAATGGCATTTTATTCCGCCGGCAAGTCCCCATTTTGGAGGAATATGGGAAGCTGGAGTAAAATCGGTGAAACACCACTTGAAAAGAGTCATAGGTGACAGTACACTAGCCTATGAAGAAATGAGTACATTACTGGCACAGATAGAAGCCATTTTGATCTCAAGACCATTATATCCAATTGACAACGGCAACGAGCTTGACGACGTCTTAACACCGGGTCATTTTCTAATCGGAAGACCTATGATTGACGTACCAGAATCCATAAATGATAAGGTTGTATCGGCACTGGATCGTTGGAAACTGATTTCCAAAATGAAAAACCACTTCTGGCAAAAATGGAAAGTCGAATATCTAGTAACGCTTCAAAAAAGACTAAAATGGCAAAAGGATACAACAAATTTGAAAAAGGTCAGATAGTAATAATAAAAAGTGAAAATACTAGCCCAACAAAATGGCCGCTCGGACGAATTGAGGAAACACATCCAGGGACCGACGGAAAGGTCAGAGTTGTCTCATGAAAAAATGGAACGATAAAAAGGCTAGTTCACAAAGTATGCCCGTTGGAATCAGAATTAGAAGAGAAAAGGACAATCCGAAATACAAGGCCGAACAAAACAGCAGCGGTGATAAATTGTCCACTAGTTTTTTTTATGATAAAAGGAGTATACACATCAAATAAAACGCAGGCAATGATTACCGAAGTGACACCATTTGAAAAAGACGTTATGATATATATGGATAATGTCGGTTTAGTGGATATCGTGTCATCAAAATGGAACCTGGTAATATATAATTAAATCAAATTAGGAAATAACAATAGCCCTAGATTGAAGAAGCATGGAAAATAATGACAATGACAATGCAAAGCGGATATAATCAACTCAAAGCTAACAACGAACTGATATTCAAAAACAAAAGAATAAAGCGAGCACCATTCGAGTATGTTGGAACGTTTATTTAATTTTTATTTTATTTAATTTAGTTTAATGTCGACTAATAACAATCGACAACAGAAAAAGTTAAAATTTAAAAAATTAAATAAAATTATTTTTAAAACTATTATTAAAATTATTATTAAAATTTAAAAAAATTTTAAATTAAAAAAGCATAAAATAAAAAATTAAAAATTATTTCTGGGTAATAAGCCTCAAAAAAATTGATCCAACATTAGTTGCCTGGATTGGGGAAAACCCAGAAAAAACCCAATCAGATCAAGAAGTTAGTATGTTAGAAATACACTAAAGATACAAACAAATAACTACAGGCAAAAATACCAAAAAAAAAAAAAAATACAAAAATACAAAAATATGAAATACAAGACCTACAAATTAGATAGGTGAGAAAGGAGTGAAGTTCTAAGTGTAGGAATAGATGTAGCATTACTTATAACATGAAAAAGATTGTTATAATCAGAACATAAAATACGAAAAGGGTTATGAATAGCGTAGTTAGTACTGCAGGTTTGAAGAGAAAGAGGGAGAAAGTTTCTTGTACTTCTAATAGGAATAGCAAAACTAATTTGGCTGATTAATTCAGAAGAATCAATTTCGCCGTTAATTAGTTTATGTAAAAATATTATACCAAGCATGGTTCTACGATCAGAAAGAGAGGGGAGATTTATTAGTAAGAGTCTACTACGGTAAGGAGGCATGCGAATGTTAGGATTCCAATTAAAGCCCCGGAGGGCAAAGAGAAGAAATTGTTTTTGTATAGACTCTATTCTGTCCTGATGAATCTTGTACTGGGGACACCATATACAAGATCCATATTCCAGAATTGGTCGAACAAGTGAGGTATAAAGAGTTTTAGTAACGTAGGGATCGTCAAATTCCTTTGACCAACGCTTTATGAAACCAAGGACTCCATAGGCACGATTAGTCATCGATAAGATATGCTTGTCAAACTTAAGCTTGGGATCTAAAAGAATACCCAAATCAACAACCGACTCAATACGTTCAAGTGGTTTACCATTAAGAAAATAGTTATTAAAATATGGCATTCGCCTATAAAAGGACATTACGTTACACTTACTGCAATTAAGATTTAATAAATTTACTCGACACCAAGTTTGAAAACTATCAAGATCAGTTTGCAAATTCTGACCAGATTGAGAGTTATTAGCAGACAAACAGAGCTTTACATCGTCGGCGTACATTAGTACCCGAGAGTGATTTATTACAGAAGGCAAGTCATTAATAAAAAGAGTAAATAATAAAGGGCCGAGATGGCTTCCTTGTGGTACTCCAGAAGTAACTTGAACAGACTTAGAAGCTAAGCCTTTAAAATGAACTTTTTGGGTTCTTAAATTTAGATAACTAGAGATCCAAAGAATTAAGTTATTTGGTAATCCAAAAAGATTAAGCTTATGAATTAAAAGGGAATGATTAACGGAGTCAAAAGCTTTACTGAAATCAGTGTAAATGACATCTGTTTGCATTTTATTTTGAAAGCCCCTTATAACAAAAGAGGTGAATTCCAATAAGTTAGTGGTAGTAGATCTATATTTCACAAACCCATGCTGGCTGGGTGAAACAATAGATCTACAAAAATGTTGTAGTTGAGAAGTTATTAATTTCTCAAAAATTTTAGGGATGGCGGACAACTTAGATATACCTCTATAGTTTTGAACATTAGATTTGTTTCCTTTTTTGAGGAGAGGAATTATGAATGATTCTTTCCAAATCATTGGAAAAGTGCACAACTCCATGGAAAGATTAAATAAGTTATTAAGGGGTCTCAAAAGACCTTCAGCACAGTACTTAAGTATACAGCCTGGTATTCCATCAGGCCCCGGTGAAAATACGGGTTTAATGGCTTTTAGATCGCTCATTAGCGAACCTTCTGTGATCAAAGGTTCAAAAATGCAATTAGAGACATTTACCTGATAAGGATAAGACAAATCTAAATGGTTAGTATAAGAACTATAAGTCGTTTGAAAAAAATCAGCAAACAAATCGGCGATAGCCTGATTTGTGTCTGCAGCCATTTTTTCAAAGTATACGGTTGATGGAAGTGCTGATGAATTACGCTTCGCATTAACGAAGGTATAAAACTGTTTAGGGTCCTGTTGAAACTGCAGTCTACATTTTCTAAGGTAATCCTTATAACACTGGCTATTCAGGGCAGAGAAGCTGGATCGAGCAATCAGAAATTGTGAGAAATCAAAAGAGGAGCCAGTTTCCTTGAATTTTTTATATAATCTTGACTTTCTATTTTTCAAGTATGTTAAATCCCGTGTAAACCAAACAGGTTTGTTAGACCTACGTGGATTACACATTGGGACACATATGTCAAGTAAAGAGTTTAAAGTTGCATAAAAAATCGTAATTGCACAATCCATGTCTCTGCACCTATATAGCTGAGACCAATCAGTCTGCGATTAAATCTGAGACAGTTTATGAAAATCGGTTTTCCGAAAAAGGCGAACTCGACCCGTAGGGTTGTTACAAGGACTTAACACCCGGGATGGCAAATCCATCAGCACCTCCAAAGTTGGATGATAAGGATCTTCAGGATAGGATATAGGTTCTGTACGGGAGATAGATAAGAAAGAGGGATCTAAAACAAAAATCAAATCAAGAAATCTGTTCAAAGAATTCGGGATATTATTGATTTGACACAATGACATCCCAAATAAATTGTCCAGAAAATCATTTTGACCCGTGGCAGTCAAAACATTAGTATTGGAACTAGAAATCCATGTAGTTCCAGTAATATTGAAATCACCAAGAACTACAAGAAAGTCGCGATCGGAAAGCATAGATATAACAGAACTAATAGCAGAAGAATGATCTAAATAAACAGAATTATCAGAAGAAGGAGGAATGTAAGAACAAGTAATAAACAGCGATACACCACAAATACATAACTTAATAGCAACAAATTCAATATCTATCGACGAAATGGGCGATCTTTTCGATAGATGGAGAATTTGTTTATGAAAATTTCAGAGTTAAGAATATCAGGCCTTAGCCAAGTTTCGGAAAAGGCAATGACATTAAAATTAAAGGAAAGACTATTTAAATAAAGATTAGTAAGTTTAGTACAAATACCTCTTACATTCTGATAGCCTAGTGAGAGGGAGGATTTTAATTTTTTGTGCTATCAGAAACTACCTGAGGTTGAGTGTTAGTTCTACTACTACTACCAGGTAATGAAGGAAGTGCAACCGGGATACGATTTTTCTTTTTTGCAGTATATTCTTTTATAATTAAGTGGTCAGGCCAAAACTCTTTGCAACAAATTTTATTGAAATGTTCGGCCGGAACACTTATTTTAAAAGAAGAAATTTCCCGAATATATGAAAATTTGAATTTTTCCACCGTAATATTGGCTTGATATTTGGCCTGAATAAAGGCCTTGACATCATCAGATGTGGTACCAGGGGCAAGCCTAGAAACAAAAATTTGTTTTTTTGGTGGAACACCTACAAGAGTCTTATTATCAACCGCAGCAGTAACTTCAGGTGAAGCTACAGCCTCGATTGATGGACTATTTGATACCGCAGATATGTTAGCAGTCAAACTACTACACCCTGGATCAGAAATCTCTTCGGTTTCAGTATGAACAACATCCATGGGTAAGTCTTTGTTTTCGTTCATACTGACAGTGGTGTGAGGAGATGGGGATGAAAAATTTATTAATGATGGAGCGGATGGTATGGACAAATGTGTTGGGACAGAAAGTTCATTAGGGCCAATTGCCAACCTAAGATTGGCCTTTTTACGCTTTGGAGACTCATTCAAAAGTTTCATACCTTTGAATTCCCTGTCCAAAGCCGAGAAACCATCGAACAGTTTTTTAAACCGCCCGAAAATATCTCCAAAGCCCATCTTAGTCTGCCTCATGAATCCCATCATATCCCTTTCAATATCCCTACAAGATTCACATGTCCATTTTAAGCCTGATTTGGACTCAATCAGGTCAATAATACGGCCGTTAAGGCCAGCACATTTTTCGTGTGAGACATTATCACACAGCCAGCAACAAACAAAACCCATCTTCACGTTTGCTCGAACCTGGCAATTTTTATTGTAGCAGACATACATTTTTAAAAGGCAAAGCTACTTAAATTGATTATAAAAGAAAAAAACGAAAAAAAATAAGGGCACTGAGAAAATAATTAAATTAGACGCAGACAAAATAAGTAAAAAAAAAAATAAAAAAATAAAAAATAGAAAATAAATATGCACACTAGGGTTAATCGCAAGTACTGCTGTTAGTTACTTACACACAACAACAACAACACTAAAAGAAAACACTAAACACAAAAAACAACAACTGCGCGAGCGCGACGACCGAAAGCACAACGGAATAGGTTTAGAGAGGGAAAAGAGCAAACTAAACCACAGCCACCACCAAAATTAATGAAAGCGCGGGAGAGAGAGTTTATGGATAGAGCGCGTTGAGAGACTTAGCGAGAGTAAAAACACAAAAACAAAACAGTGCAATTGCACAAACGTTTGTTGTTGTGTTCAATTTAATGAAAGCGCGGGAGAAAGAGGTTATGGATAGAGCGCGTTGAGCGAGACTTAGCGAGAGTAAAAACACAAAAACAAAACAGTGCAACTGCACAAACGTTTGTTGTTGTGTTTAAACACAAATTAAAAAATTAATTTAAGAAAATAGTCTGTTAAAGACTATAATGACTGTGTTTCACACAACCGATGTTTAACACAAGTCACTGATTATTAACAAACAAAAAAGACGCAAAATAAAACGTTTAAAACGAGGAAAAATAAACAAATGCGAGGAGCAAGAAAAAAACACGTCCGTTGGCGAATGCGAAGCGAATGTATTATGATATTTACATGATATTTTGTTTGGCACAATGGATGCCGACGACAGGAATATAATGGAAACAAAAATAAGGAATGGGTTTGAGAATCAGAAAGATTTGCAGAAACTCTACAAAAAACAAACATCATTGATTAACTCCACCCTCAATATTTTAACAAAAACTACGGAGGATATGAGCAACACGTTTAAAGAAATGGATAACGCAATTCAACGACTACATTACGAAATAAAGGAAAGCCAGTATATGAATAAGATGGCGCTGTCATATCAAATAATACTGCTGCAAATAACCCAGCTAATAGAAAACTGTGAAAAGACACAAACATCGATATCTTATTTACTCATTGATTTAAATCATGGTCGAGTAAATCCACAATTACTCAAACCAACACAAATTAAGCAAGAAATCAGCATCATAAATGAAAAACTACCACCTAAACTACAAATACCAGGAACAACTTCAGGCACAGAAATTGAAGAGATATACAATCTTATGACTGCACAAGCCATCATAGTAGATAACAAATTAATAATATACGCAGAGATTCCATTATTTAATCAAGAGTCCTCAAATGTATAAAAACTTATTCCTATACCATTTGAGAGATATGGAAAAACAATAATAGCGCAACCAAAGACTGACTTCCTCGTGTACAATTTCAACATGGAGGTCTACACTCTTATATCGGCAACACAAATGAATATCTTTTCTTGTCAAAACAACAAACATCTTCATGTGAACTATCTGCCCTTAAACAAAGTGTGGATCCATCATGTAAATTTCAACAAATATCATCGGAAAACATGTGGACAGAACTAGTCACACCAAACACTTGGTTGTTCAAGGCTTTAAAGGACCCAGTGTTAGAATGGACATGTGGTAATCATCAGAGTCAAGTAATGAAACTCCCCGGCCAAGGAGTACTGAAACTTCGACAAGGATGCACTGCTCGCAACGGCAAACATCTACTTACTGCTGCACTCGAAATAACAACCCAAGACGTCATCACGGAACCGGTCGCACATCTACTAACGTTAGTAAAGAATATAAAACTAGAAAATGTGAAAACTATTGTTACAAAGTCAATAAACAATTCATATGAAGTAAGTAAAATAAAAAAATTAGTAGAAGAACAAAAATTAGAAAATATAAAATTAAGAGGCACGAATTTTTACAATGTAAGTGGTCATACATCACTAACACTGATTATGATTGCAATAATAGCAATAGGTATTTTATATGTAATTAAAAAATGTAAGACAGAAAAAAAAAAAATTAAAATTGAGTTTGGGAAGTCACCAGCAGAAAATTAAAACAATTAAAACTGTTTCCACGGTTATAGTCCCGGTGGTGCTCCCTGCTAGAGCTCACGGGCATAGCTAGGGATAAAAAAATAGCCCGTGTGTTTTAAAACTACGAAAACAACTGGCAGACGACGTGAGAAGAACAGCGCGGGAGACTCAACGTTGGACAACGAGGGAAATATCGACGAGGGATAAATTAGCGAGAACGGCGCGAGACAAAAAATCAGCGTTGGACGACGTGGGATGTACAGCGCGGGAAAAAACGACGCTGGATAACGTGGGAGAACAGTAAGACAGACACGCTATACGGCATAAAGCGTGTCTCACTTCTCACAAAAATACGAGTGACTAGCGACGCTGGAGACGACGATCTACCACGTCTGGAAACAACCAAAGAGATACGCTATACGGAATAAAGCGGCTCTTACAAAAATACGAGTGACTAGCGACGCTGGAGACGACGATCTACCACGGCTGGGAACAACCAAAGAGACACGCTATACGGAATAAAGCGGGTCTCACCAAAATACGAGAGACTAGCGACGCTGGAGACGACGATCTACCACGTCTGGAAGCAACCGAAAAATATAAAAAGTAGAAATATATTCATTGCCTTGGCAGCAAGTCGAAATGTCATTTTTGCTCATATGAAAAAATGGGATGATGAACTAAGCCATGTGAGCAGTCATAGTCTGCAACTTATGACTGAGGTTCAAAATCAATGGGAATGGTTTAAAACAAAACATCAAGAGATTGTGAAATACGAAAGCTCGTTTACAGGATATTACATTGAAAAGGAAAGCTACGCGAAAACCCAATCATTGAAAAATAAAATTCTAACAGAATTAAATACAAAGGCGGCAGAAATAAACAAGAACGCATTAATGCAGCAAACCGTTGACTTGCAAGAAAAAACAAGTAAGCATGCTTAAGTCGAGTGTGCCCGACTACGAGACTGCCTGCTCCCAACTTGCATTTCAAGCAGTTCAGCGGCAACATAAGCAAGCAGCGTACTTAACTTGCCCAGTGCATGTCAAACTGTTGTTTCTGCCTGCTGAGACGGGGGAAATTGATTCTTCCATAACTTCGGTGCTATTAATCAGTGATGAAATTTACACAGCTGATCATCATTGATACAAAATATATATGTGTACCAAAAATCAAAGCTTTATCTTTAAAATTGTAGCTGTGGGAGTCTATTGCGATTTGTGGGGGTGCGGGGGGGTACATCCGAAATTTGAAATAAACTTGATCTGCGTATGGTGTACAGGAAAATGCATTCCAAGTTTGGTGTCTCTAGCTCTTATAGTCTCTGAGATCGACGCGTTTATACAGACAGACGGACAGACAGACGGACATGGCTAGTTCGTCTCGGCTGTTGATCCTGATCAAGAATATATATAGTTTATATAGTCGGAAATGCCTTCTTCTGCCTGTTACACACATTTTCAGTACTTTATAACTCAATTTTTCCCATTTTTAATGGGAACAGGGAGTAAAAATGTTGAAGTTTAACGTAGCTACAACAGCACTCAACAAGTCGCTAAGAAATACCGGCCAGAATCAATGGTCTCACCAAATGGATATTGACGAAATTATAGAAGATTTTAATCAATTAACAGACATCTATAAGGACCTGGAGAAAAATGTTTAGATGCACCGTCGATACAGGCAAGATACGAAGAGCTTAAGATAATGAAGCGGGAAAAAATAAGATGGCTTGTGGAAAACAACCCAAAAGAACAACACCTCAAGCAGATAGAAATACCACCGTTTTATGGGGACATGTCAACATGGTCAAATTTCTTTGATATGTTCAAGGAAATGTTAGCTTGCAATGACAGTATTTCCAAACGAGAAAAACTTATGCGTTTGAAGGAATCTGTTTAAGGTGATGCAGCTCATTTGATAAAACATTTGATAAAAACTATGAAATAGCTCTCGATAGCCTAAAAAATAGGTATGAAAATCGAAGAGAGCTCTTTATGAATCATTTTAACCAAATTTTGGAATTACCAACAATGAACAGGGAATCCGAAAAAAATGTTCAACATATGTTAGATATTCAAAAAAGTATTCATGCAATTAGAAGAATGGAAATAAATCTAATCGACACCGATGTATATATGGCAGGAATAATACTGAAAAAATTCGATCGTCAAGGCTTGAAACAATATGAACATACATCGAATAAAACAAAAGATATACAAATCCTTAAAGATGTAATACTATTTTTGGTGCAGGACATGTAAAGGCAGGCGTCATGAACTCCTGCATTTGGAAACTAAATCAAAAACGTCATTAACAACGGAAACAGCGCAAACCACTCTCTTAGCAGGACAAATTGAAGTACAGGCAATAACGGGAGAATGGATCTTATGTCGTGCACTGGTGGATCAAGGATCACAAATAACAGTTATATCCGAAGAAGCTGCACAAACGCTAAGGTTATCAAAAATAAAAAAGGTGACGGAAATATATGGACTTGGCAGTAGTCCAGTAGGCGTGTCAAAAAGCGTACTGCAGCTGAAAATTAGACCTCGATTTCCCAGCAACGAAAAATTTCAAACGGAATCAGTGATACTTTCCAAAATAGTAAGCCCATAACCAGCCAATTCGTTTGAATATAAGGAACTTTGGAAAAATTAAGTGCTAGCCGGTCCAACATTTAATGAGAAGAGCAGAATTGACATATTAATTGGAGGACCCCTACTCATTAAAATTATGACCAAAGACAAAGGAATGAAACAGGATGGATACTAACAAGAAGAGTAAACATACAAGGAAACAAGCGAATCCACTCGACAGTAAATTTGGAGAAATTCTGGGAATTAGAAGAAGTTCCAGAAAATACAAACGTTACAGATAATGAGAAATGTATGGAAATATTCAAAAATACAACTCAAGTCGATGCTGATGGCAGATTCATAGTAAAAATGATATTTTTAGAGGACACTGCTCTGGGAGAATCAAGGAAAAGAGCAATAGCCCTGTATTTGAATCAATAAAAGGCCTGGTTAAAAAACGATCAGCTTAAACAACAATATACATCATTCATGGAAGAATATGAAAGTAAAAATCACATGGAAGAGGTAAAGGATATTGGAGCGGAAAAAAATATTAAATACCGCACCAAGCAGTAATTAAAGAAGAAAGCATAACAACCAAACTTCGCGTTGTATTCGACGCATCATCAAAAACTACAAATGGAAGGAGTTTAAATGACATCCAACTAACCGGACCTCACATCCAAAAAACAATACTGGAGATCATAATGAAATGGCGGAACTGGAGATATGTCATAGCTGCGGATGTGGAAAAAATTTACAGGCAAATAAAGGTACATAAAGAAGACCAAGAATATCTAAGAATTCTTTGGAGAAAAGATTCAAATGAAACTATAAACGAGTTTAAATTAACAACAGTGACGTATGGAACATCATCAGCACCGTTTTTAGCAACAAGATGTTTACTGGAAATATCGAATAGATGTCAGAACGAAAACTTAAAAAATATTGTTAAAGATGATTTTTATATGGACGACTTGATGACAGGTGCTGAAAACATTCCAAATTGTATTGAAATTCAAAAGGACACAGCCCAAGAATTAGAAAATTACGGATTTCATCTTCGAAAATGGGCAACTAACGAAAGGAAAATAACAAACGCATGGCCAAAAGGAATTACTGAAAAATTATTTGAAGTCAACGAAGAAGAAGCAATTAAAACGCTGGGATTAATATGGAGCCCACAAAGCGACGATATTAGCTTCAATATCAACACCAACGAAAACAACGTTATTACGAAACGAAAGGCACTATCGACACTAGCTAGGATAATTGATCCAATGGGATGGCTGGCACCTATTCATACAAAGATTGTGGATAGCTGACATAGGCTGGGATGACTTCGTTCGCTCTTTCGTAGTTGACGGTTGTGTTTTCTTTGTGCTCCATATATTTAATTGTTTTTGTGCGTTTAAGTTGCTTAAAATTACATTTTTTGCACATATATGCAGTTTAACTAACTGTGCTATCAATTGCACTGTGATTTTTTGTTCCTAATAAAGATTTTGCTTGTGCACATTTAAGCAGTCTGGTGATGCTGCACCACCGCAATATGTTTTTTGTTGGTTGTGTAGTAGTCTTATGCATGCTAAATGTGCGGGGATTTCTGGTCGGGCCATGGTGGTTTGACTTGGTCTTGCCCTGCGTGCATTGTCAAGCAGATTGATTTCTCGCGGATGTATAATTCCGCTAGAAATCAATTTGTAAAATTGAACAAAGCGGCCAAACTCCTTTCTTCTGACCTGGATTCGAGCATCGACTTGCTCAACAATTTCGGATGTTCCCTCCGTAGATGCGCCCTCGTCACTGCCCTCCGGTTCTACCCTGCCACCTTCTACTCTTCTGGCAACCCCTCATTACCTTGATGTATCGCTTTCTCCATCTCCTGCAATTTCTCCGGTATGTACTCCTTCGCCATCTCCCCTTGTTTCACATTGCCGAATTATCTCTGGGGCAGATTAACCATGTTAGTAATACTATGGGTATATTGCTTGACCTAGTTTTCGTTTCTGATATTTCTAGCTCTTATCTAAATAGAACTGACCCGTTGACCCTTCCCGAAGATCCTTATCATCCCTCCTTACACATTGAACTTAGTTTCTCATGCCCTTTCACTGAAAAGCCTTCCTTACCTCCACCTCGTAAAGCAAATTTTCTCACCCTAAACCTTGCGTTATCTCGGATTGATTGGTCTTTCCTTGATAATTTAGAAGATATAAATTTAGCAACAAGAGCATTTTATGGTGCGCTTTTTGCAGTTTTCGATGATTATGTCCCCTTAAGCTCTCCTACTGCCTCTCGCCAGGGTCCACTTTGGCTTACCCCTAGATTATCTAATCTAAGAAATATAAAGTCTCGCCTTTATAAAAAGATCTGGATGACCGTCAGATTTTTCTAAATACTCTATTGCTCGTTCTAAATTTTCTCTTTTGAATACTTCTTGCTATAACAATTACTTGTCTAAATGCAAAAACCACTTCTATCGTGACCCCAAGCAATTCTACCGCTTTGTTAATTCTAAGCGTAAATCTACACAATTTCCCTCATTCTTTCAGCTTTGCTACTCCACGTCTTCTAATGATTCTCTTTCGAATTTGTCATATCCCTTTGATTTAAGTGCTTCTAATTGTGTCTATCCCCCTATTATTGATTTAGATTGTGTTTTATTAAATTTTAAATCTTGTAAATTTAAATTCTCGGTTGGTCCTGACAATGTTCCTAGCGTCGTTCTTAAACTTTGTGCTGATTCCCTGTGCCTGCCCCTATTAAAACTTTTTAATCTTTCGCTCGAGCTTGGTGAGTTTCCCTCTGACTGGAAGGAATCGTTTATTATTCCCATTCATAAGAAGGGAATCATTGAATCATTGTCAAACTGATGTAGCTTAAACTGATTTTAGTAAATCATTCCCTTCTCATTAGAAAACTAAATTTGCTTGGTTTCCCAACTAAACTTTTACTTTGGATTAGTGCCTATCTTCGAAATCGGTCCCAGCGTGTTCGCTTTAATTCGTCTCTCTCCAAACCAGTTCTTGTCACGTCACGAGCTCCTTAGGGGAGCCATTTAGGACCCTTACTCTTTAACTTATTTATCAATGATCTACCTCAAGTTTTATCTCATTGCCGTGCCCTTATGTATGCTGATGATGTAAAGCTTTGTTTGTCCTTTAATGATCCTTTTTCCTCTCTGTGTCTTCAATCTGACTTGGATGCCCTTAATAATTGGTGAATATCTAATTCTCTCCCACTTAACATTGAGAAATGTAATTTTATGACTTTTCATCGCAACAAACCTTACCTCTTTGCCTATGAAATTAGTAACATTCCCCTTAAGCGTTTACATAAATTTGATGACTTAGGTATCCTGTTTGTTCCTAAATTTTGTTTCAATTGCCACATTTCTATTGTCTCTAACAAAGTCAAAGGGGTCCTTGGCTTTGTTAAAAGATGGTCTAAGGAATTCACTGATCCTTATACCACTAAGCAGCTTTAAGTCTCCCTCGTTGGGCCCATTCTGGAATACGGATCCTGTGTATGGTCTCCATAATACCAAAAATTTCAAAACCAACTTGAATCTGTGCAGAAGCAGTTCTTAATCTTTGCTCTTCGTGGACTTAATTGGGATCCTTCTAGACATCTTCCTTCTTATGAAAGTAGGCTTCGTCTTATCAACCTCAATTCACTTAATAGCCGCAGGATTTGCTATGCTGTTATTTTTTTGCATAAACTTCTTTCTGGTGAAGTTGATTCAATTCCACTTGCCAGCCTTATTAGTTTGTCAGTACCGTCTCGACTTACTAGAAATTATACTCCTCTCTATCTCAAGCCTTGTCATACTAACTACGCACAGCATGAATCTTTCCGCAGCCTTTGCTTAATTTATAACAAATACTATCATTTATTTTCTTTTGTTAACAATGTACTGTTGTAAAAACTTCACTTCTAACTAACTCAAATTATGATTTGTAACATCTATTAGATTTTCCATACCTTCCGATTTTTCTCTTCTAATTTTCACTTTTTATCGCTAAAACGGTAGTAAAAAGTTTGCCTACTAATCTTTAACATTATTGGTTGAATTGGGTTTTCTGGGTTTCCCCAATTCTTGCATGCATCTTATTGTTGGGCCAGTATTTTTTTTTTTTTTAATTTTTTTTTTTTTGCGCTCCCAGTTAATTCTTAATATTTAATTTTAATTTACTAATTTTTAATTTTTAATCTTAATCTTTAATGTTAAAGAATTTTAAAATTTTCACATCCTGACTGCACTTTGTCAACATTTTTTGAGTAAATAAATGCAAAGTAAAATCAGAGACAGCCCGCGCTCTCATTTTGCAAGTGTATGAGTTCACAAGCATTCAAAAACAAACGAAACATTTTTTGTGGCAGAGCGAGAAAGCAATATTGAAAGGCGGGCAAAGTACACCGCTTGATATTTCTATCTCTGTCGCACGCACAAAATTAAAACCTAAAAGCTTGTTTCCACCCACTTTCCGCCAAATGTTCCGAAAAATTGGTGTGCAGTTATTAATGAATTTTTTCTATAGATTTTTTAAAATGAGCTTCAAGCTGATCGGATGATAAACAAAACAGTTTCATAGTACGGTATTCCGCGAATTTTCGACATTTTTCTAGAGATTTCCGTGACATCCCGAGATTGCACTTTTCCATTCTACCTGTATATTGTTCTAGTCACCTTTCACAACCTTCGTGATGCTTCGTCACTAGACTCGACTGCCGTCTAAGGTGATTTCCAGTTTTTTTCCGGGTTTTGGTGAGGACGGCACAAATAATTTTTGGTTTCGCAGTGTAATACCCTGTCCTCACTGAAGTGCATCTTTGCATCTTGTTCGAAGATGCAACATTTCTCCAGTACAAAATGTAAGGGAGCTAGGAATGGGAGATGGGAAGATGCAAGTGCATTTGACCTTAACAGTAGATTTTGTTCTCGATATTTAATGTTAAGTGCACTTATCGAGACATTGACACCACTAAGCAAATAAAACTCGAAGGCGCAGAGATTGCAAATTTTATAAATATTTAAAAACTAGTTTTTATACTCTTTTTTAATTTTTTTGAAAAAAAAAAGAAAAAAGAGTATATTGGTTTTGTGAAATGTCCGTCTGTCCGTCTGTATGGTTGCAAGTTTTTTCCACAGTTTTGAAGCCAGAACAACCAAACTTGGCATACATGCATGCTGGTATATACCATAGGCAGACAAAGTGTCAAGATCTACCCCCACCCCCACCCCTTCCCCAACAAACCGCAAAAACCTATATCTTCCACTGTTTTATAGCTAGAGAAACCAAATTTGGCACAAGGGCTACTTATCACATCCTTCATTGATCTGACAAACAAAATTTGGCAGGTTGAATTCTGTTGCCCTATTAGATGGATTGGATAAAAATAATTTGGCCACGCCCACCCCCGCCCTTGCAATCGAGCAATGTTTGTTTCTCCTAAACCTGTAGAACAGGCCCAACCAAATTTAAATTGATGGCAAAACTTGAAATATTTGAGCAAAAACACAATTGCCACGCCCACTTCTGACTCCACAAAAAGAGGCGAAAAAAAGAGTATATCGCAACGTTCTTACTAGTTTAAGTTATATTATAAGGAACTAGACGTTAATATTTTATAACTTCAACTTATAATATATATGTTATTAATAAGTCAGGCCCTCGAAATCAGTTTGTAATTACTTTATAAGTACCATAGCGAATTATAATTTGGGTATTGTAAATTGGTCACAAAATGTTCAACGCGTTGAATGCGATGTCTCTGACCTATATGCGAACTAGTTTCTCAGCTTTAAAGCTATATTGATGAAACTTGGCATAGATGCTTTTCTTTGCTGCAGGTAACACATACATAGGTCAGAATCGGTCGGATCGAACAACTAGATTTTGTCTGCATGCTCAAATGGGGCTACATTTTTTAAAAGCGTGACACAAATTAGATTATTAATTAATTACGATTCTTTATTTAATTGTTGAATATTTGTAATGTGATTTGCAAGGGCACTTTTAAAAGGTTCAGCAATATCATAAAAATTTCCAAGGCTTATTGCTTCTAAATAGGTATAGTTAAGTTTGGTTGAACAAATCAACGGGCACCCTGCGGTTTATTCCTAACAAAGCTTGAAACCCCTGTTAAATAGCTTTGCAATAACTTCATTGTCTTTCTCTAAAGCCGAAATAATTTCTAAGTCCATATTTAATTACAATAAATATCTACCGATATACAACATACACAATGAACAGCTGTTGCTAGATGCAGATGCACGCAATGTGGACAGCTTGCATTTATGTTATCGATAACTTCTGATAATGCTGCTGTTATTGTCAGTGAGGAAACACTATTATCCTCTTGAGTAAGGACATCTGGAAACAGTACATCAACGACAGCAGTCAAAAAATTAACATCGCCTATTCCAAGCGACACAACTTCAGTGAGCCTCAGTATATTCTTTATCAGCAAGTAATTCGAAATGTATCTAAATTATAATTAATGCCTAGTAACTAGCGCTTTGATTTAATTTTTTAATTTAATTTATAAGCTTTGTCTTATTGAGCTAGAAACCAAACTTAACAAACTTCGACAACTTTGTTAACTAGAAAGGCTTTTTTACTCCCTGTTCCCATTAAAAATGGGATCAACAGCCGAGACGAACTAGCCATGTCCGTCTGTCCGTCTGTCTGTATGAACACGTTGATCTCAGAGACACCAAACTTGGAGTGCAGGTTCCTGTATACCATACGCAGATCAAGTTTATTTCGAACTTCGGATGCACCCCCGCAAATCGCAAAAGACTCCCATAGCCACAATTTTAAAGATAAAGCTTTGATTTTTGGTACACATATATGTTGTATCAATGTTGATCAGCTGTGTAAATTTCAACACGATCGGTTATGGAAGAATCCATTACCCCCGTCTCAGCAGGCAGAAACAACAGTTTGACAGGAACTGGACACGTTAAGTGCGCTGCTTGCTTGTGTTGCCGCTGAACTGCTTGAAATTCAAGTTGGGAGCAGGGAGTCTCGTAGTCGGGTACACTCGACTAGAGCATTCTTACTTGTTTTGCAATAACTTACCGATATTTAATGGAAAAGTTCCAAATATGTCCCTGAATTTCCGACACAAGGGCGTATGGCTCATATGCTTCAATAGGGAAATCCTGAAATAGTAAGAATTTATTTACTATAATTGTATTTCATATATATATATATATATATATATATATATATATATATATATATATATATATATATATTTGGTGGCCATGCGCAGGGGCTTACAGATGCAGAAGAGCAGTCTGAGGCAGTAGAAAATCAGATGCAGACACACAGCCTTAAAAATAATAAAAAATAATCTTTGCTGTGTGTTTAATAAACTAAGGTAATTTTATAAATAAAAAACTTGATTTTATCGGACATTTTTTGAATCATGTAAATATTTCTTAAAAAATGTATGCAGTAACAACATCTTAATACAAATTGAAATAGCTGCAAATTACAAATAAACCTAATGCAGTGGAGAAGTTGCTTACAAAAAAGTTCTGCGTGGAAAACACTAAATGAGCATCATAAGTGAGCATCAATTTTAATTGTGTGCTTCAAGCTTTTCAGGTATGGAGTTACAAATTCTGGTCATTTGGTTTGGGAGATATGTGGGTGTTGCAGATTTTTAAACCCTGTTCCCATTAAAAATGGGAAAAAGGGAGCTGTAAAGTACTGCAAATATATGTAACAGGCAGAAAGAATATATTTTTGATTAGTATCAACAGCCGAGGCGAACTAGCCGTGTCCGTCTGTCTGTCCGTCCGTTTGTCTGTATGAACGCGTCGATCTTAGAGGCTATATGAGCTACAAACACCACACTTGGCATGTAGGTTCCTGTATACCATACGTAGATCAAGTTTATTTCAAATTTCGCGTACAACCCCTCGCACCCACTCAAATCTCAAAAAACTCCCAAACAATTTTAAAAAATTAGCATTGCGTTGCGGTCGGAAAATAAATAAAAAAGTTATTGATGAATCTATTTCCCCCCGTTTCAGCAGGCAGAAGCAACAGTTTTAGAACCACTAGACAAATTAAGTGCTACTTGCTTGCGTTGCCGCTGAACTGTTTGAAGTGTAAGTTGGGAGCAGGGAGTCTCGTAGTCGGGCACACTCGACTAGAGCATTCTTACGTATTTTTATTTAATTTTTCAAATTGTGAATTGAGGTAACCCAAACAATTATTGAGGGCACACGTAGGCGTTGCAAGAATGTTTTTAAGTTGTGAGACTGGAGTATATACAAAGAACTTTACCAAGTTTTGTGGAAGAATAATACGTTCGTACGTACGGAGTGACTACACATTACACAAACAAAATATACTCTTTTATTTCAAATTTGTTTAAATTGTTTTAACTATTTAGCTACTGTACCACATGCAAGCAAAACACACGCAAATATTTGTATAAATTATTTGTTACGTACATTGCGCTTGGGTGATATGGGCGCTGAATTACATTTAAGACATAGATCTAATAGTTTTGCAGATTTTAAGTCCAAAACTACGAAAATATTTTTTTTTTTTTGCAAAAATTTTTATTTGCAACTTAATTTGAAAATTCGAAGAAAAGACGAAAAAAAACGAAGTAGCCTTCAATTTTTATTTAATATAGAAATTTACTCATAACGTTTTGAAAAAGTCATCACTTGTCAAAATCTATGGCAGAATTTCCGAGCTATAGCCATTTCAGCAATTCAAAATTTTTACTCCCTGTTCCCATTAAAAATGGGAAATAGGGAGTTATAAAGTACTG